>JAHWFO010116803.1:811611-895211 GCA_023313115.1 Rhysida immarginata
TTTTCGAGTTATTCTGCTTTGTCAACTTAAAATTTACACCCTGTATATAAAAATTTATAGAATTGTAACTTAAAAATTTACATAGATTTGTAAATAGGAAAATTTCTTACAGGAAGATTTCTTACAGTTTTTCAAAATTTATTGTAATTTTAATTGGGAGAATTAACTTAAATTGAAAATTATTCTTACTCCCACATTATTTTATAGTCAAAACCACTTTAATTAACAGAGCTAAAAGACATTTACTCCTTTAAGGGGTAAATACAGGACAAAAAAAATGTAAATAATATTTGGATCCGCAATAGCTCAAACTCCAACACAATCGTACAATGGTTCAAGGGTACGTTAACTAGCACATTGTGACCTTGTTGTCTAAATTATAAGTTGACAAAACGTTGCAGGCAAAATCACTTATTTGTTTTGTTTAAATGTTCAACAAGATATTCAGTCAAGATATACGAGGGAGATTTAGAAAGTATAAGCGAACCTACTTATGAAAAATACAAGGGTCAATTTTAAAGTAAGAACAGTTTTGTAATAAAAACAAAACTACTATACAAGTATATTTTCAAAATTTTTTTCTTTACCACATTCTAAGTACCTTAAATTATTTTTCCACATAGTTTCTAAGTTTATTTACGCACTTGTCATGGCGCTCAATGTACTTCCGCATGATCACTTCATAAAAGCTGCTACCGGTGAAGAAGGTCATTCAGTTTTCACGAGTTCATCGTCGCTGAAATGCAGGCTGCCAATGACGTCCTTTAGATCCAGGAACTGGTGGTAGCCACTAGATGCGAGGTCCGGACTGTAAGGCAGTGTCAAGTTGCTCCCAAATATCAAATTTTTTGTTTGGAAACAACTTGACCACCCGCCTGACAGTCTGGACCTCGCGTCCACTGGCTACCACCTGTTCAGGGAACTAAAGGAGTTCATCTGCGGCCTGCATTTCAGCGACGAATGAAAAAGTGAAAACTGCGTGACTTTCTTCACCGGTGGCAGCTTTCATGAAGTGATCATGCGGAAGTACATTGAGCGCTATGGCAAATGCTTAAATATACTTGGAAAATACGTGGAAAAATAGTTGAAGGTATACAGTATCTGGTAAAGAAAAAAATTTTGAAAATATATATAGTAGTTTTGTTTTTATTACAAAACGGTTCTTACTTTAAAAATGACCCTTGTATTTTTCATAAGTAGGTTCGCTTATACTTTCAATCTTTACATTATATATTATCTTTAGTTCTCAAGTTTTCTTGAGTAAAATATAAGTTTTACTCTGCAGTAAAATCAGAGTTTATCCCTAAAATATATATTTATATTTTTTATTCTCTTTTTTCTTGTAATGTTCAATTGTCGGATTCTTCAGTTTTCAGAATACCCTCGATAAAAGTATTAGGGCGATTACAAAATCTTAAAAACACTTGGTAGTTGATAAAAAAATCCTGGAGAAGTCGAACAAAGTTTTAGGCTAATTAATGAGTATTTTTTGTTTTTCGACTTAAAGCGGTGGATCTATTAGATAGATCTGATAAAGTCAGTCTGATAAATAAGAGGGTTCTAATAACTTCTTCAGTTCCGGGAAAAGGAATAAAAAGGTAAGTTTCTTTTCTTTTCTTTTTTTAAGATAGATAGAGAGGTTGGGTTTTGTGATACACTTGTCTCGGGTGGAAATACAAGCAAAGGGGCTAAGTGTGTTCATAACGGGAACTAAGGCACTGGCCCTACCCCTCCACATACCAAAGGCACGAAATCTTGCTGATGCTCTGTTTTCTTGCTCACGTTACTGCTGACATGGGGTTGTTAATGTCTTAATTACCTTTAATTAATATTGGTTAATTAATTAATTAATTAATTTATTTATTTATTTATTTATTTATTTATTTATTTAAATTATTATTACTAAACAAATTTAATTTTTTTGTCCGCAAAAACCGCATTGTTGCATGAATTGTTGCATAAAAATGAGTTTCGCGTGGTAAATTTTGAATACCATTGTTGTAGCCATTAGTTTTCTAAAAACAATGCTCATAACTTGCTGATTATTGGCGAAAAAGCGAATGGTTATGCTTATATAAATATCCATACGGCATAGCCTATTTACCACTAGTTATTATTAAAGGAAAATACAATTGTGCCGACCGGGGACCGACGAATTAGGTCCCTGGGGGCAACAGGAATAAATACAATATAGAAACATATCGACGGGTAAAAGAAAAACAGTGTTTTTAAGGGTTAACAAAACAAATCAAATAAAATTAAGACGATAATAATGAGAGAGTATTTAAATAGATAGTTCTAATTACAAAAAACACACATAAAAAACGTACTAAGTCAATTGACGAGAATAAATAATTAAATAAATACTTAATTTATAATATAAAGTTTGATAAATGTAATTAAATAAAGGTGATCTTAACATGGATCAAAATGACCAACATTAAACCCTGTAATGTTACAATCCAAGCGAAGGAATGTTGCAGCTAATAAAGAAACTCAATAAAAACTGAAGCCAAAAGTAAATAGATGAGTATGATGACAAATTAAAGGGTGTTATTGGAAAATATAAAATTTTTTAACGCTTTTCTAAAGGCCTTATAGAGGGATAAAGAGCGATTATCTAAGGGTAACTGAGACCGTGTATAAAAGAAATACATCTTCCTTGGTAATTATTTCTAATTAAGGGTAGTCGAATATCACCAGCTATGCAGGTTGGATAGGTGTGGATGTGCTGATGTAATCTTATATTAAGAGGAGAAGATAGGGACAATTGGGAGTTTTATGGCTTTATATAAGAAAGAACATAATTGAAAGAAATAAATCTGGTGAACGGTTAGAATACCCAATGACGCAAAATGTTGAGAGACTGGAAGAGGCAAGTGTATTTTCAAAAACGTACGAAGGAACCATTTCTGGAGTTTTAAGAGTCTAGTTAGATTGTACGAAATGGAGGATCCCCAGAAAATAATACCGTAGCAAAGGGAAGAGTGTATCAAAGAGTAATAAAGAGTTAGTTGAATATGGTTTGGAAAATAGTGGAGTCTGGAGATCATCCCTTTATTTATATTTAATTTGTTAAGTAGGTTGTCGATATGAAGGTCCCAGGTTAAGTCATGGATTAGGGTTAGAACGAGGTATTTAAATGAATTAGTACACTCACAGCAATATGCGGTTAATATGACCCGCTTGTGAGAGTCCTATGATTCTTCCAATATGACCCATTTAAGAGAGTCTTTGGACACAGATGTCAGGAAGAGTTTTTTGACCCGAATTTCCGAGTCGCCATTCTCGGGTCAATTGATTCGACTGTACAAGACTTAAGACTCATTAACAGAATGTTTACTATACGCGTATATACCTATTTGCACATTTTTACATACATATTTATATATTTTCACAGCTGCTTACACATTTATATAGTCATATTTACACAAATTTACACACGTGTATACACAATATACACAAGTTTACACACGGGTATGTATACCTATTCACAAAGTTTACATACGCCTATACACATATTTACACAAGTTTACACTCATGTACACATCTAATTAGAATACTTACACAACTTTACACACATTTAAACAGACGCATACACAAATTTCCACACATGTATACACCTATCTACACAGGTTTACACATGTTTACGCTTATGTACACCTCTGTGCAGCTTATGTACACAAGTTTACACCCATTTATACATATTTACAAAGTTTACACACATTTATACATATATGTGCACAAATTTACACACGTGTATAGACAATTTACGCATCTGTACAGCTTATTTACATAAGCTTACACAAATATGTACATAAATTCGCACACTTGTATACACGATATATACACACGGGTATACACCTATTCACACAGGTTTACATACATCTATACGCCTATTTACACAAGTTTACACTTTTGTAAACATCTGTATACCATACTTACACATTAATACACACAGATACACAAATTTACACGCGTGTATACACCAATTTACACAGGCTTACACACCTGTTTACACAAATTCACACACGTGTATACAGATATTTACACAAGTTTATATTTGTATACCGACCTGTATTTGTATTTTATCATCTTTCTAGTCTAAATTCGCCAGCGGAAGATAGAACTCCAAGCTTGTAGGCAGTAAAAAGGATTTTAATGATAAATCTGTTGCTAAATTCTTAAATAACGATCGTCGTATTCGTAGCATTGACAGCTCTTGAACGGTAGACAACAATAGGAAGAAAAACGACATCTTTTAAAAATTTTTAAACATGAATTTTTTTATAAAGTCATTTATTGATTTAACAATACAATCAACTTATGCAGTAAATTCACCATCACCTAACAGAATTGATTTGCACAAAAATCAAGGGATTATTTTTGTTGTAACCATTACATCGTTCTCATTATATATTTGCAAGATTCCTTTTACATTCCTTTGGGTAAGCTAAATGGAAACTATCATGTATTGCTGAAGAGGAAGGCTCATATTAGTATCCTTGGCAATCTGAAATTCAGAAAAAAGGATGCGTTTCAGATCAATGATTTACACTCCCTACAATAATGGAAAGGGAAACAGTGACATTTTATTTTAGTTAATACCATATTCGATCTCCGTGCTGAAATTAAGTCAGCCACCCTTCTTACTTTCTTTAAGGCTCCGATACACAGCTTCCGGTGTTTAGATCCATTCTTGCTGCGAGACACTAGCCATGTTGTTAGCAGTCGATAATAATGAATGCTGTTCAGCGGAAATGCATTTCAGATCACAACGAGTAAATAAATATAATCGTAACAATAATAAATAAGAAAAATGTGTTAGCAAATAAATTTGAAATTATTAAATAAGTATAATTTACGTTAGAAAAGGTGTAACTTACTTAGATTCCTGTTTTCATTCAATTTTTCTTGAACTGGTAAAATTTGAAGGAGCAAGACGAACAACGTTTATTCGCTTATTCAATTTTGGGTTTTTGAGGGAGCCTGTTCTCGCTCTCAGAGTTGAAGAGACTATCCCTGCTGATAAATAATCTCTAGATAACTTGTCCCAACCATATTTCATATTAAAAGATTAGTACTAGTTCTAATAATTTAGTATTAATATTCTAATTAACACGAACGGCGAAATCGTCCAGTATCGCTATCCGCCATGTTTTCGTAACTTGATTTCGTATCTCTACCGGAAATAATTCCCATTTCCTATGACTTGGCTCGTAAAGCTGTGTATGACGCTGTTAGATGAGTCGGGGATTCGTAAATACTTAAAGATGGATGGTACAACTTATCTACAAAGTACTGTATTCTTATAATCGAGTCAGAGAGCTATAACCTAATGAAATGAGTCCTATGATCTGGAAATTGCTGTGAGTGTAGTTGAAATTAGTTGATTATCATAGTAAACTAATGGATTATTAGGAACATTGCGTTTGTTGCGCTGAAAGATAAACATGAGTTTAGTTTTATCTATATTAACAACAAGAGAGTTCACATCGTTCCAATTTTTTGAAAGTGCATTTAGTGCAAGACAAAACCAGAGTGGGCTCAGTGAGTCACCATGGAAGATGCCCCGGTTTATCTGTATTTTGTCAGTCGTGATGGTTTCACTGTTGAGTGTGAGGTGTAGTATAGTTCTCCAATGCAATTAGAAGAATCGGCGACCGCTAGGTTACACAAAGAGATGAACGGCCAAGCTTTTGCAACAATATCAAGGAGAACATCTAAAGTATGATTACGTGACTATGAAATTATTTAGGTTAGCAGCGGCATACATGGAGAGGGCCATCCATTGTGAGCATTTAAAATTTTTTTCCTAGTTTTCATTTATCAGATAAAACCGAGTTGAGTGAAGAAATTAATTGTGTGATATTAGAGCTGGAAAATAAAAGGGTAACGACATCAGCATAAAGAATAGTATCAGTAAGAGAAAGAGCCATTGGTCATTGATGAATAAGTTAAATAGGAAGGGGAGAGAATAGAATCTTGTGGAACGCCATGGCTTCTGTTTAATGTAAAAGAAGATTTACTGGAAATAGCTAAAAAATAACACCGATTTGTTAACAAGTTCGAAAGCCAGGCCAAAGGAGAACCATGTACGTTGAAAAAAAACGACCGTTTTCAAAGAAATAAGGAAATAGGGATGGAATCAAATGCCTTAGAAAAATCAATAAAGATAGAGGCAACATGTTTATTTGAAGACATTTCAGATGAGACAATTTCGGTTAGCTCATACCATGCTGTTTCAACATTTCGATTAGAAGTAAATCCATGCTGTGCAGGGTTAATAAGGCTATAAGAATATACTAACTGGGATAAATGAATGTAGAAAAGCTGTTCGAATTTTTTTGCAAATATAGATAGAGTTGAAATAGACGATAATTGGAAAACTCACTGGGATCGCCTTTTTTAAAAATAGGAGTAATTTTGGTTAATTTAAGGACTGATGGATAAGAACCGGTAATTAATGAGTGACTAAAGATATAAGCTAATGGAAACGAAATACAATGATTAATAGAGATTATGATATCAGAGCGCAAACAGAGGGGATCGGGGGCCGTAGAATATTTGAGTTGCGAGTTTTTATTTACCTTTGAATTTCCTTGATTTGGGACTGTTTGATTACTTTTTGCTCGAGCTTCCATTCCTGGGTGGGATCACTCATCTGGCTGATGACATCATCTTGATTAAACACGTGATTGCGCCGATGCTCTCATGTCCTGAGGCTGAAAATAATATTAATTTCATAATACTTGGTTATGTCCTGCAGTGAAGCATCCCTGTCCTGAAGCAACACAAACAATGTGACAGGCAAGGGGTCCTTGTTCTCAGAGTGCAAAAACGGGCTTATGTGATTTTGTCTCACAATATATGCAGTTCTTGGCCCGGTATATATTGTCACCTGAAAACCACATTGTTCTATGTCCGTTTTCGCGCATGTTTTACTTGTCACAACCGTGGTGTTCTATCTAATAATGTTTACATGCCTACCAAGCATTTAAGCCCTCTGTGTACAAACAGCTGAACTATCCTGAGTTCTTTTTTGTTCTATCTCCCACTTCTGATGTTAGCTAAATTTTGCAATTACTTGTCCTGAAAAAATTCACAAAACGAATGTAGAACAATGTATGTTTTCGGGTGACGATATAGCAAGGAAATTGGGGGTTGCTAAGATGACTGGCAACCAAAAATGTTGTCATTTTATTGTTTTTTACCTGCGTTTTTTTTTATTGATGAAAAATAGGAAAGAAAATTCCACAGCCTGGGATCGAACCAGGAACCTTCTACTCACCGTGCAGATGCGCCAGCCAATTGCGCCACTGCGGACATGGAAGCATTACGCTATCTACATGCCCTTTTTTTTTTATTGTTTTTGATGTCAGTAAATGTTCCTTGCGACATTTTTTTCCAGACTGTCCTGCGATTGATCGATTTTTTCCTGGCTTTTTTCTGTCAATCTTGATTCTTTACACGTTTCTCTAATCTGGCTTCTTTTGTGTCAATGAGTTTTTGTTTAATTTTAATTTTCTCTCTCTCTCTTGACGTTAAACTGTTTACTGGTGAAGAATGGCTGAAGGCAAACTGTTTCCAGAAGAGTTAGGTCCCTGGTCGGAAGAACGTATAATGAAGTAATACAAAACAAAAATATATAATACAAAAATATTTATACAAAACAATGACGTCCTAACTAATTCAACACAGAATACAGTTTAAAATGACTGTTTTAAATTATGAATTTGGGTTCTCAAATACGATGTATACTTTAAGTTCACTTAACTTGATTGGATAAGTGTTTACAACCAACATTATTTAAGGTCTGTTGCTAACGTATTCGACCTCAACAGCGTTGATTGATAATTTTTCCAATCATTTGAGGTTGAACTCGGGTAACTGAGCTCTATAAGTGTTTTTCATTCTTTTACATCTGATTTGCTGAGGTCTTTAAATCAAATTTAATTTCTTTCATTGGTGTTAATATATACGCGATGAGGTTGTTGCTGTGCAATGATTGTGTGTGCTATCTGATTTTTCTAAACTTCACAATCCCAACATATACAAGGTGAATTTTAAGGCTTTCATTTTCCGCATATTGTGTAGTTTTTTCCTCGATCAAAAGTACATCAACAACTTACTACGCCCGCCTTGTTTATTGATCGTACTGATTTTTGTTAATGTCAGTAAACAGTGAATAGAGCTTTTTTTGCGTGCTTTTTCCCTGTTAGGTTTTTCAGGTAATCATCATCATGGTGTCCAAAGTGTGATAGGACTTATTGCTAAGTGTTTTCATATATGTTCTCATTGCTGTCATTGAATAAACCTTTTCAGGGTAATTGTAGCTGAATTTGATTATACTCAAGCAGTACAACTTTTATTATCATTCCCCATTTTTTCAGGCTCTTTAATGTGACTTTTAAATGTTGTTTGATAATGTTAGGACAGCCGAGCTGTCTATTGTCGCCGTACCCTGTGATTGCGAGTGCCTTTATACTAACATTTTTCTATACATTTCGACTGCAACAGGTTTTAAAAAAAGGTTACTTTCCCAAAATGAATTGAAAACAGTTTATTTGAAAACCGTTGTTAATTTTTCAATTCAACTGTGCTTTTTACTTTCGACACATGTTTTATCTTCTTTGTTGCTGTTGTTATTTCAACTGAAAACGTGAAGGTGTATGTGGTGGGCTCCTATTAACAATTTTGTACGTTGGTGTTTTCAGAATGTTTGGATGAGTTTGGTATGAACATGTAGCCGGTCTCTAATGTTTGCGCTAACCCAAACTATAACAATCTTCATGTCTTCCTGTTACGGTACATGAAATACGTTTCCCCATCAGTTTCACTGCAAATCCAGACTCAAGGTTATCACATAAATCAAATATAACATTCGCCGCAGTGACTGCTGCCAAAGTCGGCAGGTGTTACGATCAAAGTTCGCACTAAGACACGCTAAAAAATCTTTGTGATTTCCATTCAGGCTACGTGAAATGCGTTTTCACATTAGTTTCTCTAGTTTTTCGTCTCATTAAAGTGTTTCCTTTTCGGCCTATGCATACGTGAAATACGTTTGTTTGAGTTTCATATGTACTTCTCTGTTTGTTGCACTGGTTTTTCTCCCAGTTAAAGTGTTTCCTTTTTTCGGCAAATGTGTACGCGATGGTCACCACATTGCACAAGTTTAACTTTGACCACGTTGGATGTCATCAATGCTGTTGTAATAACCGTTCACACTAAACCATGCTAAACCAATGTAAAAAACTGACCATTAGTTACATTATAATAAGCCGGTAACCAGTGAATTTTTTCACACAAATGCATACGCAATGGTTATCACGTACCTCAAGCATGACATTGACCGCACTGGATGTCGTCTAAGATGGTATCTGTTAGGATAAACGTTCATGTAAACTACGCTAAAAATTCTTTGTGATTTCCAGTCAGCTTATGTGACACACATTTCCCCCATTAGTTTCACAAGTATTTCTTATCGTTAATGTCTTTCATTTCGACAAATTTTCGAGGGCAAGGTGTAACCACGTTGCTCAAGTATAACGTTCACCACAGTGACCATCACCTAAGTCAGCAGCTTATGCGATAAATGCTTGCGCTAAAATGTCTTCGTGTCCAACACCAAGGGTTTTCATGTAATTTAAGTATTACATTTACTGAGTGGGTTGACATCAAAGTAGGCAACTGATACGATAAATGTTTGTGTTAAAATGTCTTTGTGTACTGCACCATGGATTTTCACGTAATGAAAGTGTTACATTTACCGAGTTCGTTGAGATCTAAGTCGGCATCTGTTACAATAAACGTTTGACGTAATCAATGTTAAAAAGTCTTTGTGATTTCCAGTCAGGTTATGTGAAATACGTTTCTCCATTCGTTTCACTAGTATTTCGCCTCGTAAATGTCTTTTATTTCGACAGATTTGCGAGGGTAACCACATTGCCGCAGTGACCGTCATTTAAGTCGGCAGCTGATATAATAAACGTTCATGCTAAAACGTTTTTTCACACTGGATACGTGAATTACGTTTGTTTGAGTTTCATACGTACTTCTCCGTTTGTTTCACCGTTTTTTCACCTCATTAAAGTGTTTCCTTTTCGGCAAATGCATACGCGATTGTTACCATGTTGCTCGAGTATAATATTCGTCACAGTGACCGTCATTTAAGTCAGCGTCTGTTACGATAAACGTTTGCGCTAAACCACGCTAAAAAGACCTCGTGTTTTTCAGTCTAGGTACATGAAATACGTTGATTTATACTACATTGAAGTTTACCCATTAGTTTTACAGTTTTTTTACCCCTTTCAGTGGTTTGGTCCAGTCAACTGCTCTAAACTCCTTATGCTGACACAAGTTAACGGAATTATTATAAAGTTTTAATTATATTTCACACTTTCATTCACCAATTCACCTTCAGACACATACCAAATTCATTAGCTTTATTACTGTGTGAACTATAATTAACTCACAGTGTTATTATTAATTTTAATGAACCAAATATGTACTGATTTTATATTTTTCTTAATTTTTCAACCAAAAATGTCATTCATTATGTAACAGGACTCTAAAAATTAAAGTATTGGTTACTTGGGTGGTTGGTTGGTTGGTTGTTATCTAAAGTTTGAACCACATAACATACATTTCCCTAATAGCCAAACATGCGACATGTAATATTGCTCGGAGTTTCGAGATGAAAATAGTAATGTTGCACTGCAGTCTCATGGGTCCTGTTTTTCGTTAATGTTTTTTATACGTCCGACGAATTTTCCAATACACCAAAATTTTCAGACGCTAGTTTTTTTAGTTCACAAAATCACAAGAGCGGGAATTTTGTTTCACAAAAATCTGTTAGGTTCGTTTTTTGATCACCTGTAGTCATCTGAAGGCGGGAAAATGGGCAGCTCTATGGAATTTAAAGCTTAATTTCATTTTTGCCAACTTTTGTTTGAGCTGAAAAACTAAAATAGACAGTTTTTGAATTCACCAATTCTTACGTGGGCAGCTTTTCGGTTACCTGAAATCTCCTGAATGTCAAAAAAATGTTCAGTTGATTTACCTCATTTGACGATTTCACATGGTCATTTTATTTTAAAAAAGTCTGCTTTGCTTTCTTGCAAACGCTAAGAGGTCCAAATTTTTTACTTTCAAATTTTCGCCAATCAATGAGATTTCTGTTTTTGTATTACTTTCTGTTTTTCTACCCATCGAATGAGTTGATAACACAATGGCGACTTTCAGTGAGGGGGTTTTGAAACAATCCCCTCACTGGCTGCCATGTTACCAACCATTTGATGCCTGAAAAACCTTTAGTCGCCGATCCACCTGGTGTTCAGCCCGGATACCGTTGGTCGGGTTTAGGGGTGACAGTTTATAGATGCTGAAGTCCTTGGGATGGACAGCGCAACCAGGGGATTTCACACAGGTTCAGGACTGACGCCTTTACGGGTAGTTGGAGTATTTTTTTTTAAAAATGTGTACTAAAATTCATAATTAAGACACCTCAGAGACGTGAAAAGTTGAACAAGTCCTCGAAAAGAACCCTTGTGCAGAAAAGCGTTTATGCATAGATCAATTTTTATCCTAAGTAGAACCAACTTTCATGAAAGAATTAGTGCAAAATGCACTGCAAATTTTTATTATAAACGAGTAAATTTGATAAAATCTTAAGGTAAAATAGTCATTCTAAAGGAGACAGGACATGAAATCCAAGGAGTGGTAAGCCCTGGGGGAATATGTATTGGATTGAGTTAACTAAAAACAGTCCATTTAATAAGTCTCACTTCGGTAAACCTTTCAGTTATTTTCACACTTTATAGTTCTTGTTTGTGGAATATATCAATGACCTAATCATCTTTTGTAATGTTTAATCTTTAATTTTATAAACTACCTGTCTTCTATCACCATTTTTTGAAAAAACTCAAACTTAATGCCCATCTCTACAATAAATAACATTTGTATTCATTCGTGAAATATTCACGTGACCTCTGACCTGTAATCATAAAACGACACGTGTGTTTCTCCTTTAGCTGAAACCCAGTAAGTTATTGTTTACACGTAAGTTGGTGATCAAACCTTAGACATAAGGTATTCTTTAGGGGCTCGAGCTGTCGGCTTGTGCACAGAGAAAACTTTCGTTTGCTTTGCCTCTGCATAAGAGACCCAAACAAATCGGAGAATTAGACTTTGTTGAAATTTTCCTAGTCCTCTGTCAAGAGATCGAGATCTGGGTAGCACAGGACATATGCGTGAAGCATCAGGGACCTGTAGTGGTTATACAATCGCAACTGAATCGAGGGTAACCTTCACAGGGTTGACACCACTGTAATTTAACAAAATAAGAAGAATTTTTGAAATGCTTCCAAAAATGATTTTTAAATGTAATCTGTTTTAAATGAAGAATAAAGTCGGTCTTTATATAGGTTGAAATGTTTATGTTTTTAATTTCCTTGAGAACGACCAAAAATCATATTGTCTTTTCAGAATGTGAAGATAGGTGTCTGGAGTCCCATAAAGTCGAGACGAGAACATCAGCCGGATAAATACGAAAAATCTTTAACCTTCGGGTAGGCGCGCTGATTTAACTCTCTCGAACAGTCGTGCTGTTGTATTTTTTACAACTTTTGATATTTTGCCTCATTTATTAGCTTAACCTATTAAATAATGATTTACGATGTTTTCTATTGAAAATCTGAATGAAAATGAGAAGAAATGTAAACAAAATTATTTTAATAAAAAGGAACAAAATGAAAAATCAAGAATTTTACAAATGTAGATTGTCCTGTTTGGTTCAGCTCACTCAGATTCATTGTCACTCTCTTCCAAATCACTGCCAAAATAATCATCCTCCTGGAAATCCTCTTGAAGAATTTGTTCGATATCATTTATGCTCAAACCATGTCACATATGAAATGAGGAAAAATTTTTAAAAATTTACACAACAATACCACAAAGGGCAAAGTTTTAAAGTGTTACGAGTAGGTGCGTGTTGTAAAAAGTATAATGCTGATCGATGCTCCACTGTTTCAATTCTGGCCTGCTGCGAAATGGAAATGAGCAAGATCATTTGGCTTTGAGTTTGGGATGGAGATAGTCAGAAAAAAGAATAGATGAAGGAGCTATAATCCCTGCTATAAAAAATATTCGCTAGGAACAAAAGAACACTGGTGTTGTAAATTTTACAAGAGCGCTTCCCGGTGGGTTAAGATGAAATGCAAAAACGGAAATTTAGAATTCGAACATTAAAAATCGTCCAAAAAGCGTTCAGTAAAACTGCTGAATATATAACAATTAAATTTTAACAAGACACCAAAGATTGAACAAGGAAACGACATTGGTTAAACGCAGTACACTGAGCAAAACACGGTGGACAATATAATCTAAACTGTGACGACATTGAGAGTGAAAAATTACAAAAACAATGTAAGAACGTAACACAAAAACAGAAAGCTCATTGATTGTCGAAAAATTGAAAGTAAAAAATTCGGACCTCTCAGCGTCTGCAAGAAAACAAAACAGACTTTTTTAAAATAAAATGACCTGTGAAATCGTCAGACAGGATAAATCAATTAAACATTTTTTTGACATTCAGGAAATTTTGGTTAACCAAAAAGCTGCCCACGTAAGAATTGGTGAATTCAAAAACTATCCATTTCAGTTTTTGTGCTCAAACAAAAGTTGATATTTTAAAATGAAATTAAGCTTGAAATCCCATAGAGCGCTAAAATCTGCTGCCCATTTTCCCGCCTTCAGATGATTTCGGGTGATCGACAAACGAACCCCAAACGTTTTCTTGAAACGAAATTCCCGCTGTTGTGATTTTGTGAACCAAAAATACTAGCATCTGAAAGTTTTCGTGTTTTGGAAAATTCGTCAGACATATGAAAATCATTAATGAAAAACAGTACCCACAAGACTGCAGCGCAACATTACTATTTTCAACTCAACACCATCGATTAACCCCGACCAAAAATACATGTCACATGTTTGGCTATTAGGGAAATGTATGTTATGTGGTTCAAACTTTAGATAAACGACCAACCAACTAACCGCCCAACCGACCAATACTTTAATTTTTAGAGTCCTGTTGCATAATGAATGACATTTGTTGGTTGAAAAATTAAGAAAAATGTAGAATCATTACATATTCGGTTCATCAAAATTAATATTAACAATGTGAGTTAATGTAGTTCACACAGCACTCAAGAATTTGGTATGTGCCTGAAGGTGAATTGGTGAACGAAAGTGCCAAACATTTAAAACTTTAGTGATCGAATGACTGTTCAGTATAAGAATTATAATAATTCCGTTAACTTGTGTTAGCATAAGGAGTTTTTGACAAAGCAGTTGACTGGACCAAACCACTGAAAGGGGTAAAAAACTGCGAAAGTAATAGGTAATCTTCATTGGAGCGCAAACCAACGTATTTCATGTAACCAGACTGAAAAACGCGAGGTCTTTTTAGCGTGGTTTAGCGCAAACGTTTATCGTAGCACATTCCGACTTAGGTGATGGTCACTGCGACGAATCTTATACTCAAGCAACGTGGTAACCATCGCGTACGCATTTGCCAAAAAGGAAACACTTTAATGAGGGGGAAAAAAGTGATACAAACGGAGAAGTACGTATGAAACTCAAACAAACGTACTTCACGTACCCAGTGTGAAAAATCACAAAAAATTTAGCATGAACTTTTATCGTATCAGCTGCCGACTTAGGTGATGGTCACTGCGGCGAATGTTATACTTGAGCAATGTGGTTACCCTCGCAAATCTGCCGAAATGAAAGACATTTACGAGACGAAGTACTAGTGAAACTAATGGAGAATCGTATTTCACATAACTTGACTGGAAATCACAAAGACTTTTTAGCATGGATTACCACAAACATTTATCGTATCAGCTGCCGACTTAGATGGCAACCAACAAGGTGAATATACTACTTGAATTACGTGAAAACCCATGGTGTAGGATACGAAGACATTTTAGGGCAAGCATTTATCTTATAAGCTGCCGACTTAGGTGATGATCACTGTGGTAAATGTTATACTTGAGCAACGTGGTTACCCCATGCCCTCGGAAATTTGTCAAAATGAAAGACATTAACGATGTGAAATACTTGTGAAACTAATAGGGAAACGTATTTTGCATAACCTGACTGGAAATCACAAAAAAATTTTTGTGTGGTTTAGCATGAACATTTATCATAATAGATACCATCTTAGATGACATCCAACGCGGTCAATGTCATGCTTGCGTACGCATTTGGCGAAAAAAGATACACTTTAATGAGTCAGAAACCAGTAAAACTAATGGGCAGTTTTTTACCTTGGTTTAGAGTAGTTTAGTGCAAATAGTTATCGTAACAGCTACCCCATTGATGACATCCAATGAAGTCAAAGTTATCGTACCATCACATATACATTTGCCAAAAGAGGAAACACTTTAACAAGTTGAAAAGCCAGTGAAACTAATGGAGAAGTACGTATGAAACTTAGACAAACGTATTTCACGCATCCTGTCTGAAAACTTCTTAGCTTGAACGTTATTTTATCAGCTACCAACTTAGGTGACGGTCACTGCGGCGAATGTTATACTTGAGTAACGTGGTTACCTCTGCCCTCGCAAATTTGTCAAAATGAAAGACATTAATAAGGCGAAATACTAGTGAAAATAATGGAGAAACGTATTTCACATAATCTGACTGGAAATCACAAAGAACTTTTCAGCGTGGATCGCCGCAAACGCTTATCGTAACAGATGCTGACATAGATGTCAACCAACTTGGTAAATGTAATACTTGATTACGTGAAAAACAATGGTGCAGGACATGAAGACGTTTTAGCATAAGCATATATCATATAAGCTACCGACTTAGATGACAACAAATACGATCGATGTCATACTTGAGTTACTCGGTAACCATTGCGTATGCATTGGTCGAAATGGAAACACTTTAATGAGATGAAAAACCAGAGACGAAAAACCAGAGAAACTAATGGGAGAACGCATTTCCAGTAGCCTGAATGGAAATCAGAAAGATTTTTAACGAACGTTTATCGTAACAGCTGCCAAGTTAGGTCGCGGTCATCTTGTGGAATGTTATATTTGAATTACGTGATATCCTTGCATACTCATTTGCCAAAAAGGAAACACTTTTAACAAAGTGAAAAACCAGTGAATCAAATGGAGAAACGTATTTCACATAGCCAGTCTGGAAATCACAAAGAATTTTTAGCACAAACGTTGATCTTAACACCTGCCGACTTAGGTGGCGGTCACTGTGGCGAATGTTATATTTGATTTACGTGCTACACTTTCAAACCGAACGATTTAGAACTCACCCAAACAGTCTGAAAACAGCAACGTACAAAATTGTTAATAGGAGCCCACCACATACATCTTCTGTTTTCAGTTGAAATAATAACAGCAACAAAGAAGACAAAAAATCGTAAGCCACCTGTCAAAAGTAAAAAGCATAGTTTAATTGAAAAATTAACAATGGTTTTCAAATAACAGACTGTTTTTAATTCTTTTTGGGAAACTAACCTTTTTTTTTAACACTGGCAGTTAACCTGTTGCAGTCAAAATATATAGAAAAATGTTAGTACAAAGTCACTCGAAATCACAGGGTAACAGTGAACTACCATCAACGTATTTGAACAATTAGCTGCATTGAAAACAAATAAAAAGCTTTTCACTGTTTTCTGGCATGGTAACAGGGCCAATGGTTGTTAGAATGAGGACGTGATAATTGAGAACACTATCATTTTAGCATCCCAGAAAACATTTAAAATTAATGTTAAAATGTAAAAATAATGAATATATGAATATAGACAATTCATTAACAATTACCGTGAAAACCCTCATTTGACTGTGTTAATGAGAACTTATGTGAAAACACTCTGGCATCACCCCACTGGTACATTGGCAGCCTCGCGAGTCTACTTGTGAGTACCGCGACAATAGACACCTTGGCTGTCTTAACATCACGAAATAATTAAAGAGCCTGAAAAACTGGGGAATGAAAATATGAGTGGTACTGCTTGAGTATAATCAGACAAATTCATCAGAAAAGGTTTATTCAATGACATCAATGAGAACATAGGGTAGATATACCAGTAATTGACAGTGTACCAGTAATTGACAATTCACGATAAAAAGGGCTTTTAATAAAATAACAAGGCAAGAAAAGGGACTCGTGTTGCCAACTCGTATTAAACATTGTATTTGGCTTCCCAGAACAGTAAAAACTAGTAACTTTGCTCTCTATTATGGCCGCAAACACGTGTTGATTGTTCATTGCCTTACTGAGTCGAAAAAACCTTGTAATGAACCACTATGCGAGGGTTTGATTACTTGAATTTATTTCATGAATGTTGTGCAATATTTGTCATTAATTTTACGTGAACCTTTTTGTGTGATCAATGGACAATACTTCTAGTAGTAACAGAATTTCAGATGACCAATGATTTAATTGTTTTCATCCACCATCAACTACTGGAACCCAGATATGTAGTGTTACCAGTAATTGACATAGCCTGTCAATCATTGATAATTTCTAAGTTTAAAAAAAAACGAAAAAAATATACTAATGTGATATGGAATGTAGGGCAATAATAAAGGAAACATGATGATTTTAAATCTAACTGCTTATTTTCCATTAATTGACCTAGGTCTGTCAATTATAAGAAGTTTACTGTCAATTTCTAGATCATCCACTTTGACATAAATCTTCTAGGCCCTGTACGCCGATTCTTTTAGTTGGTTCTGAATCTTGTCAAGGAGACGATCAACAGATAGCCCAGGACAAGTTATCTTCCAAGAAGAAAACTGCTACTGATATTCTCTTTACTATGATAAGAATTAGCATAGGATGAATTGGATGCATTTTGCAAATAGGAGAACAATTGACAAAAATCAAGTTTTCTAAGAATAATTTGTTGGCCAAGATATGATATTGCACTATTGGAAAACACCTTCATTTTCTATGGTCCTTGCACTCTACATGAGAGTGGCCTGATTTAATTTATTATTTCAAAGGAAAATAAAGATAAAGGATCTAAATAAACAACTTAAGTTTTAAAAAGCACAATTTTAGTTTATGTTAAATACTTTACACATTCTTAAAAATGCTTCATTTTAACAGTTACTTTTGAATGTTGTCAATTTTTTTTGTAAAAAATATATAATAAAAATGTGCAATTAAAATATTGTCAATTACTGGTGCAACTGCCTGTCAACTTCTGGGGCATTAACTGTCAACTACTGATGATTCATGCATTAGTTGGGAAAAATTTAATAACTTTATAGCTTTTAAAGATATAATAATTATTTAGAGATTTGCACATTCTGCATTGTATTTACAATTTAATGGTATAACTAGAAAATTTTCAAAATGCAATTTGATTTTCGTACACAATTTCGTTTCATGGTTAATGTCTTAAACTGTTAATTACTGGTACATCTACCATATGTAAAAACCCTTAGCAATAAATCCTACACACATTGGACACCACGAGGACGATTACCTGAAAAACTTAACAGGGAAAAAGCATGCAAAACGAGCTCTATTCACTGTTTACTGACATTAACAAAAATCAGTAGAATCAATAAACAAGGCGTGCATAGTAAGTTGTTGATGTACTTTTCATAGAGAAAAAACCACACAATATGCGGAAAATGAAAGCCTTAAAATTCACCTTGTATATGTTGGGATTGTGAAGTTTAGAAAAATCAGATAGCACACACAATCATTGCATAGTAACAACCTCATCACGTATACACTATATGATCACAAATATCCAGAAACATGCACGTTTGCGCTCTAGCCACGATTTCATGGAAATCAATAGGGCGTTGCACATCCCTTTGCCCTAATCACAGCTTCCACCCTTCGGGGAAGACTTTCCACCAAATGTTGGTAGGTACTTTCCGGAATGTTCCTCCATTCCTCCCGAGGAGCGAGAATCAGTTCAGGTACAGAAGTTGGCCGATGTGATCTGGCCTGCAAGCGTCTTTCCAATTCATCCCACAGACTCTCTATAGGATTGAGGTCGGGACTTTGTGCCGGCCAACCCATTTCTTCGACCCCTGAGTCCGCAAACCACTGCTGTACACGCCTCGCTTTGTGGCACGGAGCATTGTCGTGTTGGTAGAGAAATGGCCTGTTTCCGAAAAATTGCCACAACGTTGGAAGTGCACAGTTGTCCAAAACATTCAGATAACGGTCGGAGTTCATGATTCCTTGCACAGGAACGAGCTGGCCCAGTCCGTACCATGAAAATGAGCCCCACACCATGACTCCTCCTCCTCCGAACTTGACTGTGGGCTCTGTGCACTCAGGTAAGAAGCGTTCTCCAGGTATGCGCCAAACCCAAACTCGTCCATCGGATTGCGAGATTCGTCTGTCCACATTACACGTTTCCATTGGTCCATTGTCCAGTTTCTGTGGGCTTTGCACCACTCCAGACGTCGCTTGGCGTTGACCCTGCTGATGTGGGGCTTGTGGGCAGCAGCACGGCCATGGAATCCCATCGTGTGCAGTTCCCGACGAATTGTCATGGTACTGGCATCATTTGCAGAGGCGTTTCGAAACTCTGTGGCAATTTTTTCCGTCGAGGACTTCCGGTTGCTGCGGGTGACACGACGAAGCACTCGACGGTCTCTGTCCGTTAGTTTCTTGGGTCTACCGGTTCGTTGTTGAACTGTTGTTGATCCCCGGGTCTTCCATTTCATAATGACATCGCCTACTGTTGACTTGGGTATCTGAAGAAGGCTGGAAATGTCACGCACGGACTTGCCGCATAGGTGACATCCAACGATGGTTCCACGTTGGAACTCACTGAGCTCTGCCGAACGACCCATTCTTGCCAATGTCCAAGCAGAGTTGTGTCTGAAGGTGTGGGAAGCTATTTAAATGATGTGCAAGTCATTATCATATGACATTGGGCCAATCGATGATCTGTGAGGTGTGTCCGGATATTTTTTATCATATAGTGTATATTTACACCGTTGAAAAACATTAAATTTGGTTTAAAGACCTTAGAAAATCAGGTGTAAAAGAATGAAAAACACTTATAGAGCTCAGTTACCCGAGTTCAACCTCAAATGATTGGAAAAAAATATCAATCAACGCTGTTGAGGTCGAATACGTTAGCAACAGACCTTAAATAATGTTGGTTGTAAACACTTATCCAATCAAGTTAAGTGAACTTAAAGTATACATCGTATTTGAGAACCCAAATTCATAATTTAAAACAGTCATTTTAAACTGTATTCTGTGTTGAATTAATTAGGACGTCATTGTTTTGTATATATATTTTTGTATTATATATTTTTGTTTTGTATTACTTCATTATACGTTCTTCCAACCAGGGACCTAACTCGTCGGCCTTCAGCCATTCTTCACCAGTAAAGAGTTTAACGTCAAGAGAGTGAGAGAAAATTAAAATCAAACAAAAACTCATTGACACAAAGAAGCCAGATTAGAGAAACGTGTAAAGAATCAAGATTGACAGAAAAAAGCCAGGAAAAAATCGATCAAACGCAGGACAGTCTGGAAAAAAAGTCGCAAGGAACATTTATTGACATCAAAAACAATAAAAAAAACGCAGGTAAAAGAAAAAGGAGGACGAGGATTGACATTAAAACTGTGTGTTCAATGGGTTAAAAATGGTGATTGGACGAAAAATGTGTGCCCTATAGTCACGAAGAAACGAGCTCAGACCTCCACTCAACCAGTGAATGAAAACCTGATGTAGGATACACAGTCAAGTAATAGTGAAAAGTGGAAGTGAATTTTTAACCTAAATTAAGCTTAAATCTCGTATAGAATGTTGTCAACATTGCACAAACTACACCATGAGAGACAAAATTATTTAAAACAAACATCAAACTGAGCAACCAGAATGCAAATAATCACAGAGAGTAGAAGAGAATTAAAAATTCTTAGCGAGAAACTGTATTTATAAAATTGTCAACCCTCTAAAACTACGGGTCAGAGTTGTCTGTCATCAGTTGAAACAATGCATCCATTAGCAGAAAATTAAAAACAAACAATATACCTTGAAGGAGAAGCAGTTTTATTTAGAAGAAAGTGTAAAAGGACTAGGAAAAAAGTTGGTTGCACAAGAAACAATAGTTACTTATTAAATAGACAATCAAAATGGGTGTGCCAGTCATGTTAGCAACCCGAACTTCCTTGCTATCATAAAATACCTAGAGTGATCCTTTGCATGATTATAAACTTAAAGTTCCTTATGAAAAATGGTCAAAACTCAAATGTTAAGGGTCTAAACATCACGCGAAGTTTGCTGAAAACGTCATTTAATCTCGACAATTGAACGCCAATTTAATTGTAATTGCCCCTTGGAATTCAATTTACTGCTGGTGCGGAAATTTCATAAATGACTTAACAACGCAATTTAAATTTTGAGTTTTTGACATTTTCGATAAGGAACTTTAAGTTTGTAATTATGCAAAAGATCATGTTGGGTACTTTATGACCAATAAACCTGATACACCCTGCATATTCTGGGCCAAGAACTGTATATATTGTGAAACAATCACATAAGCCCATTTTTGCACCACCTTGTTTGTCACACTGGTTGTGGTGCTTCACTGCAAGGCACTCTTCAGGACAGGGATGCTTTACTGAAGGACATAACCAAGTATTATGAAATTAATATTATTTTTAGCCTCAGGACATCGGAACATGGGCGCAATCACGTGGTTAATCAAGATGATGAGAGCTCGAGCAAAAAAAGTAATCAAACAGTCCCAAATCAAGGAAATTCAAAGGTTACTAAAAAATTAAATAATTAATTAATTAACGAACATTAATTAAAGGTAATTAAGACATTAACGACCCCATGTCAGCAGTCACGTGAGCAAGAAAACAGAGCATCAGCAAGGTTTTAGTGCCTTTGGAATGTGGAGGGGGTGACAAACACCTTTTGAGTGTGGCCAGATGTAAAAACAATGGGGCACCCCCTCCACATTCCTAAGGCACTGAAAACTGACACACCTGTGGGTTTGGCCAGGTGTAAATAAGTTTCGGGACACCCCCTCCACATTCCAATGGCTCTGGATCCGGGGTCTTCTGCTCCCATTGTTAGATTTTTTCTTTGTTGTGACATAGTCCATCGTCGCTGATTTTATATAAATAATAATGCTGTCGACGAAACTAGCAATGACGATGATATGCTTGAAAGTGTTATGGAGGAAATCGAATAACCTTAATTAAGCTTCTCTGCAGTTTCTCCATCTACATTCACTGTTTCAATTTCGATAGTTGTGTTGTGGTTTCCTCATTGCTCCTCCGCCATCTTGAAAACACTGAGCAACCCTGACCTCTGGTTAGTGTGTTTCATGTACGCACAAAACGCACCCAATTCACAACAACTAAACACACTGGCAATGAAGAACGACTACCACAAAACGCACCAAGCAATGCGCAAAACGTCTTGTGCAGATCCTGCACGATGGAGAATACGCCGAAGAAATAGTCGCAAACAGCAGGGTTTAGCACCGTCCAGCAACAAAATTTAACGTTGTTAGAGCCACTTTTGTTTTCAAATTAAAAAAAATTAAACTAGAGTTTTCTTGATTTTTCATCTAGAAAACTGATTTACCTTATTTTTGTCGAGGTGTGAATGAGGAGGCTTTCCCTATCATTTTAGGCTATGAAACGACTGAAGCAATGTTAATTTTGTCGCTAGGAGGAACTAAATCCTGCTATTTGCGACTGGGAAAACTGGAGGAAGGACAAATGGACCGGCTTTCTCTGACAATTGCAGGCTTTGGCAAACTAAAGTTCTTTTTTTTTTTTATTAGCACTGATAATCCAATACGTCTATTCAGGGCCTGTATGGCTAGAAGCCGACAAGTTGGGTCCCTGGATGAACCTGGATTAACGAATGCTGTATGATGGTCACAGCAGCCGGGGGGGGGGGGGGTAGATTGAATCACGGATGGTCACGCATCCAGTGACTAGCTGTGCCTGATGTTGCTTAACTTCATAGGAGTTAAGCATCAGTGAAAGCCCACCAGTTCATTGTTATCAATAAATGTCGTAGATATTCAATACTAAATAAATCCACTAAAGTTCACAACTTTTAGAAAATACACTGGTCAACAATATTTTTGCTGTAGAATAACCACCTTTTTAATGACAGATAACTCGGAATTTACATACGAAATTATACTAAATTTATAGGCTGCTAGTGCTTTACCATTTCATTAGGTTTTATCGTATTAACGAATCCTGAATTAGTATGAGCCTTGGTATACAAAAATACACATACAGGTAAACCAAATAAATGAGGCTTAAATTATGTGTCATCAGCAGATTGGATGATTATATACAGTGTGTTGTCAGCATTTGAAAAACAATTCAACTGTTGCAATGCAGAAACAGAACAATATATAAGACATACACCCTATTCCAAAAGCGTTTTCACTTAGGGCCGGTTGAACCAACCTCAGATAAATCCTGAAATAGAATAAGTACTTGAATAAAGCTCAGAAAGTCAAAACGGTGTTCTAAACTCCTCAGATAGGATAAATCCTCAGATAAACACCAGAATAAAGCAAAGATATCGTGATAAAGTTATATGGTCCTCTAGAGGTCGGACAGCCACTTATTCCTCGAGAGTGAATAGTTTCACTCAAATTTACGAGCGTTAATGGCGGTACTTCCAGTCAGCTTCGATTTGAAAATGCCTTCAAAACCATAGTATTTCGCGTTATATAATTACCATTTTAAACTACGACGGTAGGAATAAGTTTTAGGGTGCAAATGAACAGTAGATTAGTTGTCTGTATTACATTTTCAATAATCGACAACATAGCCCCCAAAAGGAGAAACGAAATGAAAGTTTTGCGTCTCTGAGGTCTGAGTTTTCCAGCTGAATTTGTTTTTTGCTTTTGTGTTTTCTGCCATGCCACATTTTAACTTCAACACTGACAAGAAAACTTTGTCTTTTCCCCACAGTAGAGGGCTTTCTCTTACCATTGTAGTCTATGCATTGAATGGAATGAATACTTTTGTTTTTTCACGACAGATGGAAAGCACTAAATATCAAACTTACTAATCACATTGCTTGTGCTGTTTACCTTAGATAAATTTATCCGAGAAATAAAAAATATTGGGAGAACGCAACTGAAGCGGTATATCGGGTTTAAGTTTAAACCTTCGATAGCTATCTGAGGATTTATCAGAGATTGGTAGAACCGGCCCTTAGGCGTTTTCACTTAGGCGTCCTTGCAAATCATTAAACCAATAAAATTAATCAGTTCAGGTGAGAAGTTGAGTCCGACGTGATTCAAATCAACTTCTTGCCTGAACTGATGAATTTCACTGATTTAATGTATTCCCCTAAGTGAAAACGCTTTTGGAATGGGGTGTACAAAAAAGGAAATGGTTATTATTGGCTTTTAGGACAAGGGTGGCAGCATTGCTACTGTTTGCGTGCTACTGTAGTAAAAGTAACCACGCAAGGTATAATGGCACTATAGAAAACAAGCGACGTCGAAGTTGATGGGAGAAAGACGCCAAATGTATAAATACATTAACACAGCCAATAAAAAATAAGCTCACTCAGAATAATGCAATAATAACCTTTTATTGGGCAATCCATGAGCAGATAAAAGAACGGAATGGCAACTGTGGCCCACAAATTTCCCTTTCCTGTACTGTACTTCCCTGGCCCCCAAATTTCCTTGATCGGGTTATTCACTCCACACACCCTCTATCCAACAGCTGCCGACTAAACTGCCGTCAGCATGACTCAATATCCCTGAGAACAGTTTCCAGCCCTCATTGAAAAAAATTAAGCAAAAAATGTGTAGTAGAACAACCAAAAAGGGGAACCTCTAATACACAAAGAGAAATGAAATACCAGGTATGTATTTCATTT
This sequence comes from Rhysida immarginata, assembly GCA_023313115.1. Lineage (NCBI taxonomy): Eukaryota > Metazoa > Arthropoda > Chilopoda > Scolopendromorpha > Scolopendridae > Rhysida > Rhysida immarginata. Next base: position 836,534 of record JAHWFO010116803.1, read on the forward strand.
CTCCTTATTGGATTAAAGGTTCTCCCCTTTTCTGTTAGAACCTCATTGATTCTCTTCCAGCCAGTCTTGCCTGTCCGCACTGCACATGGTGGTTTTTACGAGTATTAACAGGTGGTCATAATAATGTGGGTGGACTGTTTAGTTTCCAATCGATTATATTTTGATGTGTAATAATTTTTGTTTTCTATGGCACAGATTTTAAATATTATTGGGTTTACCTTTAGCTTTACATTTAATTATTTTGCTTAATTATGGTAATACTCGTTTAATGTATTTATCTACTGAATGCATAACCACAAAATGAGACAGTAATGAATTTTTGTCTGCTTCTGGAAGTCCATTTGGTTTTAGAAATTTCATTAATTTTTTAATTTCCTGAGTCCATGAGCATTTATCTATATGGCTTATTAAAGGCCGGTTCTACCTACCTCGGATAAACCCTCAGATAGAATATGTGCTGGAATAAAGTTCAGATAAGTTAAAACGGTATTCTACCATCTTCAGATAGGATAAATCCTCAGATGAACACCGGAATAAAGCACAGATATACTAATAATGTTTTACGGTTCTCTAGAGGTCAGATAGCCACTTATTCCTCATATAGTGAACCGTTTCGCTCAAATTTACGAACGTAAATGGCGGTACTTCCGGTCCGCTTCAATTTGAAAATGCTTTGAGAACCATAGCATTTCTTATTACCAGGTGTTTAAAAAATAACCGGTATATTTGAAAAATCAATAAAAACTAAACGGGCAACGATAGAAATACATTAGTAACTTCGAAAGTTTGTCTGCCTGAAAATTTACTGTTGTCCCAAGCATATTGCAACACACGGTTTATTTCTATCGCTGCCCGTTTAGTTTTTATTGATTTTTCAAATATACCAGTCATTTTTGAAACACCCGGTATATAATTACCATTTTAAACTACGACAATAGGAATACGTTTTAGGGTGAAAGTTAACAGCAGATTAGATCAGGATAACTTGTCTGTATTTCAATGATTGACAAAATAACCCCCAAAAGGAGAAACGAAACAGAAGTTTTGCATCTCTGAGGTCTGAGTTTTCTAGCTGCATTTGTTTTTCGCGTTTGTTTTTCCCGCCATGTCTTAACGAATACTTAAGACTTAACACTTACACTGACTTGAATACTTTTGTTGTTTTTCATGGTAGAGGGCTGTTTCTTATCATTGTAGGCTATGCACTAACAACACCACATAGACAAAAGGCCTGATAACAGAAACGTCATACATTGTGACATCATAATTAATCGACCATTGTTAATCCTATTTCTACCAATAAGAAGCCCTAAATTTAGTTGACTAATGAGATGTAACTATGTATGACGTTTCCCTTATCAGGCCTTCTGTCTGAACATGACGTCGATGATGTATTCTTGAAGCACTAAGATTGTGATGTTGAACTAATTTCTGTAATAGAACCACCAATTCAACATAAGAACCTTATCTTTTCAATGTTCAGGCCTGGTAGTTTCTAGAAGGCCGTAATTCAATACCATTTACTTCAGGGAAAGTGACTTTGTTTTTGCTTTTGAAAAGCATAGAAAACAGGTTTTCATTGTGAACTTAACCGGAAGAGAAAAGATTACTTTTGCTCCTTTTGTATCTAAAACTGGGAAGTCACTGATTCGCTTTCAGAAAAGTCACTTTTGAGACTTTGCTTTCCTCCGAGGCCAACGAGAGACAGGCCTTAAAAGTTACCTGATCATCGGGGTCCGAGCAACAATATAATCTTCATTCTCTCCATCCTGAATTTTGAAAATTGGCCTTTTTTCGTTTGTTGGAAACAACAAAGTTGGTAAAAAATGACAAAAACTTTTCTCTCGCTGGCCTCGGCTTTCCTGATTATTAACATCCAAGATGGATTGTTTCCAACAAAAGGAAAAAACACTGATTATTAACATCCAAGATGGAGACAATGAAGGTTGGATTGTTGTCAGTACCCCGATGGTCAGGTGACATTTCTGCTTCCAGGCCTTATCTCGTAAGCCTCGCTTTCCTCAAAATGGCGTCACTAAAAGTGACAAACAAAATAAGTGAAAAAAGTGAGAAAAGTTAAGAGGTTTTGAACGCGACTACTGACTGGAATGAATACTTTTGTTTTTTCACGATAGAGGGAAGCACTAAATATCAAATTGACCAATCACAATGCCCTTTACAATGCTTGTACTCTAAACCTTCGTCAAAGTTTTCCGAGGAATAAAAAATGCTGGTAGAACGCCAACTGAAGCGGTATACCGGGTTTAAGTTTAAACCTTCCATAGCTATCTGAGAATTTATCCGAGGTTGGTTGAACCAGCCCTAAATAAATAATTTTTATCCATTTCTTCCTAATTACTCCAGTGTGTATTTACAGAGAGTCCCATAAATTTCCATACATAGGAAAATTAATAGATATTTAATAAAAAATAAATAAATCAAAAATCACAAATTAAAAAAATAAAAACTTTTTTATTTTTTATATCTTTATTAAATATCTGTTAATTATTGTACTCCAGGGTCCTTATGTCTTGTCCCTTTCTCCTGCATTCGTCAATACATTAGAAAAATAAACCTTTTTTATGAAAACTTATTGAAGGACATGCATCGAAATGCGTTTTCAAAACAATGGTAGTCATGTAGAACATATTATATAAATAAAAATAGTTTTCATAAAAAAAGGTTTATCTTTTCTATGTATGGAAACTTGGGACATCCTGTATACATCTTTAACAAACGTAGCGGGGGTGATACCAGGGATCAAATCAAGAAAGAATGTCCCTTTAACGTATGTCCTATAAAGCACTGTGTGCCTATTACACAGTTGTTTATGCATGATATGGCTCCAGGGCACTTCAGTTTCGATGTCGTCGGTTTTTGGACGACATCTTCCCACGACAGCGGATCGGGCTCCAGTTTCAGTACATTGGCCTGCCTGGTCTCCTGACCATAATCCACTGGTATTTTTTTTATTTGCTCCGGATAACGACATAACGACATCTGAAAAAACGTATCAAAAACGTATGCGTAAATATTCGACAGGATGCAGGTATCTAAGAGCGGTTTCAAAAGCGCTGCTACGAATCTCCTGAGCATCTCCTTTGATGTGGCCAATATACGAGGGGCGAATGATAAATAAGGTCTCCATGGCTGTAACCTTTTTATTTGTTAACCGATTTTCAAAATTCTTTTTGTATCTTATACTCACATTTGTCCTCTATGTAATGCACTATTCACTTTTCGACATAGTCCCCATCCCTTTCCACGCATTGCGCCAACGCGTGACCAGTTAGGTGAACCCGTCAGAGAGGAATTCCGGAGTTGTTGTCGACACCAGGAATGAATGGCAGCTTTGGGCCCTCTTCTGGAGTACGATAACGTCCACCCGCACACGAGTTACCATACGCCAGAGGCGTTGCAGCGCCTACAGTTCAAAGATGAAAAATTGCAGTTCAAAAATGAAAGACTTTGCACATTGCGACTTTCACCACTTCCCAAAGAAGAAAGAGTCCCTTAAGGGACATGAGTTGGTTCTGACGGCGAGTTAAACGCTGCCATTCAATCCTGGTGTCGACAACAACTCCGGAATTCCTCTCCGACGGGTTCACCCAACTAGTCACGCGTTGGCGCAATGCGTGGAAAGAGATGGGGACTAAGTCGAAAAGTGAATAGTGGAAAAATGTGATATAAGATGCAAAAAGAATTTTGAAAATCGGTTAACAAATAAAAAATTTACAGCCACGAAGACCTTATTTATCAATCGCCCCTCGGACATGTACATCCTTTAACGCCGTCCATAACGGCATGGGTGTATTTCTCCATTTGTTAACAGCTTTGAGTCCAAGCTAGGCCTCAGTAGGCTAATTCCCTGCTGGGCTGAATACATTATAGATTAAAAGAATGTTAACATCCTCGACACTGATAGATAAAAGAGGAATAGGAGGAGGGCACTACATTGTCATAGTCACTCCCATATTCCTAACTGGGGAAAAATTGATAATATAGCTAGTGGAAATACTGATGAAAAACGAATCCTCAAGGGGGATTATGTAATAAATGTAATGTGTTTTATGTAATTTTTAGTACAGTGGCGCCTCACATAACGAACCTAATTCCTTACTAAGCGAAGTTAGTTATGCCAGACTTTTTTTTACATAATAACCTATGGAGAAAGAGTTTAATTCGTTCCTGATGAAAAAAAAATTGGCAACAAACTCCTTAAAAAGAAAAAACAACAGCACTCATCTAATCTAATGTTTCCAATCCCTTTTAAGCCTATTTTAATTGCACTAAAGATTTTCATCTCCTTCTGGCTAAAGATTTATTAGTGCTTCATGACCCTTGGATTTTTGAACGTGTGAGCATTTGTGATCACAAGAAAACGAACACGACCTAGCGCACATGTTCGATTCGTTCTGTGGGGCGCTTTCGAAGAGAAAATCAACTCGCGCAGCGAACCACGTTCGAATCAGAACAAAACGAAAACCTCTGAGCGCTCGTGCTCGGTTCGTTATGTTGGGGCATGGTTCGTTGCGCGGGTCGATTTTCACCCTGAAACCACGTACGTTATGCGGATTGTTCGTTGTTCGAAGCGTTCGTTATGAGAGGTAGAACTATATTGTCCTTTTAGATTAATTTTTTTCAGACAGCTCTTCCAAAGTTTTTAAACTTTCTTTAAAATAATAATTATCGATAAAAAATCGATATTCATGGTTATGGAAGGGCATATTAATTAGAAATATCTCATGACCAACAATGCAAGGCAAAGTTTGTACAATAATAGGTATCAACAATGGTATCAAAACGCAATTCACAAACATTCTGCACGGACCAACCAATATATATCTCATGACCAACAATGAAAGGAAAAGTTTATGCAACAATAGGTATCAACAATGTTGTTAACACGCAATTCACACTACGCTCGTACCAGCAACATATCTCATGACCAACAATGCAAGGCAAAGTTTGTGCAACAATAGGCCCTTCGTGTTCGCATCAGCAAAAGTCTCAATGCGCAATTCACCAATAACAACAAGCACAAAATTATTCCAAGAATTATAACAATGAACATAAAATGATGATGCAATGATAGAAAGTTAGTTTCCAAGAATTATTACAATGAACAGGAAATGGATATAATAGACGATATAGATAGGGCAGTCTCTGTCGATGAGGCAAAGGAGATACACGTGTCTTCTTTCTGCTCCCTAACAAGCGTTCACACGATTGGGAAAAGTATGTGTGTTTCTTTGTGTTTATGTGTTTCCGTGTTTGGCACGTTTGAGCAGTGCATAACATATTAGAGTTTAATTCCAAAAAATACATCAACTCGAGTCATCAAACCAAAAAGCATACGATTTATATGTGTTGTGCTATTTATTAATCGTTCGAAGGAACCATATTAAATCAGAATATCCTGAACTTAATTAATAATTATAATTATCCCGGGCAACACCGGGTCCTCTGCTAGTTTTATATATATAGAAGAAGGATGTTTGTGGGTTTGTCTGTTTGTTGGTTTGTTTTGTATACAAATCTACAGTTGTATTCCGATCTTGATGAAATTTTGCATACTTGATCTTCAAAGCATGAGGAAGGTCACAGTCTACCTCAGATTTCGGAAAAATAAATATCGATAAAAAACCGATTTTCATGGTTATGGAAAGGCATATTAATGAGAAATATCTCATTACCAATAATGCAAGGCAAAGTTTGTGTAAGAATAGGTCCGTCATATTCGCATAAACAATTGTATCAACGCGCAATTCACCAATAACAATGAGCACAAAATGATGATGCAGTGATAAAGCAGAGGTACCTGGCGTTGCCTGGGATAATTACACTGGTAGGTAAACAGAACAATCTCAAAAAATTAAATTATAACTCCCAATTGGTTAAATAATAACTCAATCAATACAACACAGAGCAAAAAGACTATCCATTTCACGAAAAATACGAAAAACAGGAATTCTAGATGACATATCGGTACTTTATCTAAACTCTTCTTGACTTGCCTCACCACTGCGGAGCATCACCAGATATTTTAGATTCAAGTTTTTCTTGCCCTTGACCTAGAAACTCTTATACCCTCTTGCTCTTTTCGAAACTCCCGTTGTTCAGATGTTTCAAATGCCCGTATAGCCGTTTCTGTTTTAGATGCACACTTTCTATGACCAATACTCGTTCTGTCTCTTTCCTTTGCAGACAACTTTTTGCCAGTCATCTGGATGTTTGATAGGGAGCTCAAGGGAGACACGCGTGACTCCTTTGCCTCATCAGTAGACTCTGCCTTATTAATGTTCTGTCACTGCATCATCATTTTATGTCCATTATTAATAACTAGCAGAGGACCCGGAGTTGCCCGGGATAATTATACCCTTCTAGGTAAACAGAACAACGTCAAAAAGTGCTAAATTAATCCTCCAAATCGGTTAAATAATAACTCAATCGCTACAATATAGAGCGAAGGGACTATCCATTCTAAGAAAAATCCGAAAGACAGGAATTTACCTCTTCACTGAAAAAATCTATTCTAGGTGATATTCCGGGACTTGATTTACCGAAAAAAAATTTTAAAAGCTCACAATGGATGGACCTCTCCAAGGATGACTTCTAGTCTAAATGATTTTTTTACTCACGTAATCTTACTTTAGATGTACACTTGATGTGGTTGCAATTTCCTTTCTTCTTTCGATGTTTTGAAGCAAAAATTGGCCATTTATCACTTTGTGTTGTCTAGCGGTGGCCGATTCTTCTATTTACTTGCTTACCATTTGCTCAATACAGTACGGAGCAAAAGGAGTGCTTCCTCTATCGTCTTTCACTCTTTCTCAATAGTCTACTAACTCATTATCTCCAGTTACTGATCATATTTAAAGATTTTCAAGAAATTGCTAAGTACTAAGAATTCTCTTTTCTAAGAAAAGCCTGAATAACAGGAATTCTATGCATTGAATTCTATATTGCACAAACTTTGCCCTGCATTGTTGGTCATGAGACATATATTGTTCATCCTTGCATAGTGTTGGTGCATTGCGTGTTGACACCATTGTTGATACCTATTGTTGCGCAAACTTTTATTTGCATTGTTGGTCATGAGATATATATTGTTGGTCTGTGCAGAGTGTCTGTGAATTGCGTGTTGATACCATTGTTGATAATTATTGTTGCAAAAACTTTGTCTTGCATTGTTGGTCATGAGATATTTCTTATTAATAAGCCCTGCCATAACCTTGAATATCGATTTTTTTATCAATAATTATTATTTTTTGGTCATGTATGCTTTGAAGGTCATGAATGCGAAATTTTATCAAGATCGGAATAAAACTGTAGATTTGTATAACAAAAACAAACAAACAAACCCACAAACAAACCCACAAACAAACAAACAAAGATCCTTCTTTATATACACTATATGATCACAAATATCCGGACACATGCACGTTTGCGCTCTAGCCACGATTTCATGGAAATCAATAGGGCGTTGCACATCCCTTTGCCCGAATCACAGCTTCCACCCTTCGGGGAAGACTTTCCACCAAATGTTGGTAGGTACTTTCCGGAATGTTCCTCCATTCCTCCCGAAGAGCGAGAATCAGTTCAGGTACAGAAGTTGGCCGATGTGATTTGACCCGCAAGCGTCTTTCCAATTCATCCCACAGACTCTCTATAGGATTGAGGTCGGGACTTTGTGCCGGCCAACCCATTTCTTCGCCCCCTGAGTCCGCAAACCACTGCTGTACACGCCTCGCTTTGTGGCACGGAGCATTGTCGTGTTGGTAGAGAAATGGCCCGTTTCCAAAAAATTGCCACAACGTTGGAAGTGCACAGTTGTCCAAAACATTCAGATAACGGTCGGAGTTCATGATTCCTTGCACAGGAACGAGCTGGCCCAGTCCGTACCATGAAAATGAGCCCCACACAATGACTCCTCCTCCTCCGAACTTGACTGTGGGCTCTGTGCATTCAGGTAAGAAGCGTTCTCCAGGTATGCGCCAAACCCAAACTCGTCCATCGGATTGCCAGAGTGTGTAGCGAGATTCGTCTGCCCACATTACACGTTTCCATTGGTCTATTGTCCAGTTTCTGTGGGCTTTGCACCACTCCAGACGTCGCTTGGCGTTGACCCTGCTGATGTGGGGCTTGTGGGCAGCAGCACGGCCATGGAATCCCATCGTGTGCAGTTCCTGACGAATTGTCATGGTACTGGCATCATTTGCAGAGGCGTTTCGATACTCTGTGGCAATTTTTCCGCCGAGGACTTCTGGTTGCTGCGGGTGACACGACGAAGCACTCGACGGTCTCTGTCCGTTAGTTTCTTGGGTCTACCGGTTCGTTGTTGAACTGTTGTTGATCCCCGGGTCTCCCATTTCATAATGACATCGCCTACTGTTGACTTGGGTATCTGAAGAAGGCTGGAAATGTCACGCACGGTCTTGCCGCATAGGTGACATCCAACGATGATTCCACGTTGGAACTCACTGAGCTCTGCCGAACGACCCATTCTTGCCAATGTCCAAGCAGAGTTGTGTCTGAAGGTGTGGGAAGCTATTTAAATGATGTGCAAGTCATTATCATGTGACATTGGGCCAATCGATGATTTGTGAGGGGTTTCCGGATATTTTTGATCATATAGTGTATATAGAAAGATATAGATAGATAGTTAGATAGATTTTTCAAGATGTTGCAAAATTTAATCCAAAAAAAAATCCGAGCCACGCCAGTGTTATCGCCTAACTTATTTGGTAGAACATCCAAACATTTCATAAAAAAATACACGGTGCTTACAAAGGAACTTCACACTTTTAAAAATCTATTACATCAAAGCTATTCAGAATATAAACACACCACATACGGATTCTTAAAGAAAAACTCTTCAGGTTTATTGTGACACAGTTACAGATGTTCAATATGCCCTCCTGTCGTAACACGGCATACATGAATGCAGTAGTCGAATTCGTCCCAAAACCGCATTACACATGTCTCTATCAATCCAACGTATCGCTACCGTAATGCGTTCTTTCAGCTCTTCTAGGTCACGGGAAAGGGGTAGGGTGAAGACCTTGTCCTTTACACACACCCATAAAAAAGAAATCACAAGTTGTGTTTTTGGGGCTCCGTGGTGGACACTTTGCAAGTTCCAGGTTATTGTTTGCTCGACCAATCCACCGCTGTGATTTCTTTTTATGGGGGTGTGTAAAGGACAAGTTCTACACCCTATCCCTTCTCCATGACCTAGACAAGCGGAAAGAACTTATTATGATGGCGATACTTGGGATTGATGGAGACATGTTATTGTGGGTTTGGGACGAATCCGACTACAGGGGGGGCATATTGAACATCTTTAACTGTGTCACAGTAACCTTATGTGGTGTGAGTTTTTCTTTAAGAATCCGTATGTGGTGTGTCTATATTCTGAATAGCTTTGATGTAATAATGTTTTAAAAGTGTGAAGTTCTTTTTTAATCACCCTGTATTTTGACTATATTCTGTGGAAATGTGTATATTTTGGAAACTGAGATGCTGATAATGCGATTATTGAACGTTCGTTTCCAAAAATCTTTCTGTATGTATAAACAAGGAAGGTTGCTTGTTTGTTTGTGGGTTTGTTAGTGTGTTTGTTGGTTTGTTTTTTATACAAATCTACAGTTTTATTCCGATCTTGATAAAATTTCGCATACATGACTTTCAAAGCATGAGGAAAGTCACTGTCTACCTCAGATTTTGAAAAAAATAATTAATGATAAAAAAATCGATATTCATGTTTATGGTAGGGCATATTAATGAGAAAGTTTTTGCAACAATAAGTCTCAACAATGGTATTAACACGCAATTCACAAACACTCTGCACGGACCAACAATATATATCTCATGACCAACAATGCAAATAAAAGTTTGTGCAACAATAGGTATCAACAATGGTGTCAACACGCAATGCACCAACACTATGCAAGGATGAACAATATATGTCTCATGACCAACAATGCAGGGCAAAGTTTGTGCAATATAGAATTCAATGCATAGAATTCCTGTTATTCAGGCTTTTCTTAGAAAAGAGAATTCTTAGTACTTAGCAATTTCTTGAAAATCTTTAAATATGATCAGTAACTGGAGATAATGAGTTAGTAGACTATTGAGAAAGAGTGAAAGACGATAGAGGAAGCACTCCTTTTGCTCCGTACTGTATTGAGCAAATGGTAAGCAAGTAAATAGAAGAATCGGCCACCGCATTGATGTATGCCGTGTTACGACAGGGGGGCATACTGAACATCTGTAACTGTGTCACAATAAACCTCAAGAGTTTTTCTTTAAGAATCCGTATGTGGTGTGTTTATATTCTGAATAGCTTTGATGTAATAAATTTTTAAAAGTGTGAAGTTTCGTTGTAAGCACCGTGTATTTTTTTATGAAATGTTTGGATGTTCTACCAAATAAGTTAGGCGATAACACTGGCGTGGCTCGGATTTTTTTTTTGGATTAAATTTTGCAACATCTTGAAAATCTATCTAACTATCTATATATATCTTTCTATATATATAAAGATGGATCTTTGTTTGTTTGTTTGTGGGTTTGTTTGTTTGTTTTTGTTATACAAATCTACAGTTTTATTCCGATCTTGATAAAATTTCGCATACATGATCTTCAAAGCATACATGACCAAAAAAATAATAATTATTGATAAAAAATCGATATTCAAGGTTATGGCAGGGCTTATTAATGAGAAATATCTCATGACCAACAATGCAAGACAAAGTTTTTGCAACAATAATTATCAACAATGGTATCAACACGCAATTCACAAAAACTGTGCACGGACCAACAATATATATCTCATGACCAACAATGGAAGGCAAAGTTTGTGCAATACAGGGTGTTTCAAAATTATGTACAACAAATTTAGTGACATATTCTTCAGGCCAAAAGAAGACGAAAATGTTCTATAGCACATTTCTGGAAACGATTTATTTACGCGATACAGCCAACTAAACCCGTGGCTCCAAATTACAGGAATTGTTCCAAGTGCCCGCCACCAGCTCGCACGCACGCTTCGGCTCGTTGCATGAGCGACCGTCTGATGTCATGGAAGAGTTCGTCGCCAGCATTACGAACGGTTTGGCATGCATTTTCAATTCGTTGTCGCAGATCCATAATGTAAGGAACTTCTGTGCTATAGACGATCGTTCTCACATGACCCCACAGAAAAAAGCCCAAGGGATTAAGGTCGGGTGATCTTGCAGGCCAGGCTACCGGTCCACCTCGACCTATCCACCGATTCGTGTATGCAGCATTAAGGTGTGCTCGCACAACATGGCTGAAATGTGCTGGAGCGCCATCATGCATGAACCACATGTTAGATTTAATCAAAAGAGGAACATCTTCCAGTGATTCTGGCAATGCATTCTGCAGAAACAAAAGATACGTTCGCCCAGTCAATCGTGGCGGCAACACATAAGGGCCAATTAAGTTATTTCCGCCAATTTCACACCAAATGTTCACGGAGAAACGCTCTTGATGCGCTCGAGCTCTGGTAACATGCGGGTTAGCATCTGCCCAATGGTGCTGGTTGTGAGAATTTACGATTCCTGCCCGGGTGAAGGTTGCTTCGTCCGTGAAAAGTATCTGGCTGAGACAGCTAGGGTCTGCAGCATGACGTTGTATCCATTGGCAAAATTGTTGTCGGTGTGGATAGTCCGTTGGGTTCAGTGCCTGAACCAGTTGCAGGTGGTATGGATGCAAAAGCTGATGGTAAAGAATGCGCCAAACAGATGAGTGCGGAATGTGTACCATGGAAGAAATACGACGGGTGCTTGTCTGTGGTTCATCATGTATGATGTCAATTATCACATCCTCCTCATCCGGAGAATGTGCTACAGGCCGCCCTTGTCCTGTTTGACGGCCAAAGAAACCACGCTCCCTGTCTGTCGACAGATACAAATGTTCGGTTATTTGGCAAACGTCTATTCGGAAAGCGTTCTTGGTAGAGTCTTCTTGCTTCCACAGCATTTCCGTCCGCAAGATCATACATTAGGTGCATGTCAGTGTATTCTGCACTGGAATACGTGTATATGACTTTTTTTTTACGTAAATCGTAATGCGTATGTCAAAGCACGCAAACGTTCTGAAATTGATATTCCTAGTGGATGTACAGTAGTGAAACTACAGTAATGGAAACAACCGTACACAACTAATGGAACAACCCTAAAGTAGGTTTAAATGGAACAAACCACTCAACCTAGTGTTGGGTCGAAACGCTGGAACTGCTAAAATATCGTCTGCTAACTACCGTGCTTCCCTACTGTGTGATATTGGATTACTCGCAAACAAATCGTTTCCAGACAAAGTGCTATAGAACATTTTCGTCTTCTTTTGACCTGAAGAATATGTCACTAAATTTATTGTACATAATTTTGAAACACCCTGTATAGAATTCAATGCATAGAATTCCTGTTATTCAGGCTTTTCTTAAAAAAGAGAATCCTTAGTACTTAATTTCTTGAAAATCTTTAAAAATGATCAATATCTGGAGATAATGTGTTAGCAGACTATTGAGAAAGAGTGAAAGACCATAGAGGAAGCACTCCTTTAATTCCGTGCTGTATTGAGCAAGTAGTAAGAAAGTAAATAGAAGAATCGGCGACCGCTAGACTACAAAAAGTGGTTGGTTGGTTGGTTTATTAGAAACTTGGCGTCGACTACTAAGGTCATTTTGCGCCTTTTACACAAGTCATAACAGTACGCAGCCCGGGACAAACACAAACATCCATGCCCACGGCGGGATTCGAACCCACGACCAGGCGGACTCGAGTACTAGAAAGCCTACGCCCTAGTCCTCTCGGCCACCTGGCCGGCAAAAAAAAAAAAAAAAAAAAAAAAAAAAAAAAAAGTGGTGAATGGCCAATTTTTGCTTCAAGACATCGAAACAAGAAAGGAAATTGCAACAACATCAAGTGTACATCTAAAGTAAGATTACCTGAGTAAAAATTTATTTAGACTAGAAGGCATCCTTTGAGAGGTCCATCCCTTGTGAGCCTTTATAAAATTTTTTTTCGGTAAATCAAGTCCCGGTATATCACATAGAATGGATTTTTTCAGTGAAGAGGTATATTCCTGTCTTTCGGATTTTTCTTAGAATGGATAGTCCCTTCGCTCTATATTGTAGTGATTGAGTTATTATTTAACCAATTTGGAGGTTTAATTTAGCTTTTTGAGGTTGTTCTGTTTACCAAGAAGCGTAATTATCCCGGGCAACGCCGGGTATCTCTGCTTTATCACTGCATCATCATTTTGTTCTCATTGTTATTGGTGAATTGCGCGTTGATACCATAGTTTATGCGAATATGACGGGCCTATTGTTGCAAAAACTTTACCTTGCAATTTTAGTAATGAGATATATATTCTTGGTCCATTTAGAGTTTGTGAATTGCGTGCTGATACCATTGTTGATACCTATTTTTGCACAAACTTTGCCTTGCATTATTGGTCATGACATATTTCTCAATATGTCTTGCCATAGCCATGAAAATCGATTTTTTATCGATATTTATTATTTTTCCGAAATCTGAGGTAGACAGTGACCATTCTCATGCTTTGAATGTCAAGTATGCAAAATTTCATCAAGATCGGAATAAAACTGTAGATTTGTATAAAAAACAAACCCACAAACAAACAAACAATTCCACAGACATCCTTCTTCTTCTATATCCTTATATATATATATATATATATATATATATATAACTAGCAGAGGATCCGGCGTTGCCTGGGATTATTATAATTATTAATTAAGTTCAGGATATTCTGAATCAATATCGTTCCTTCGAACGATTATTATATAGCACAACACAGATAAATCGTATGCTTTTTGGTTTGATGACTCGAGTTGATGTATTTTTTGTAATTAATCTGTAATAGGTTATGCACTGCTCAAACGTAACAAACACACAAACACATACGCAGTATAACGCTCCTTTTTGCTGCTTGGGAAGCAGAAGTTTTTTGTTTTTTTGATTGAAGCGTATTTTGCCAATCTGGAAAGTCTATGGGGCAAAATGATCTATTCTCCGACTGGCAAGCTTCTAGTTTGTGTTTGATTTAGTCAATTTTGTGCGCCCGCTAAAAACTCTTGTTCGAAGGGTTATTTCGTAAACCGTGAATTATCTAAGATCTTGTGTTCTCATTCTCGCGCCTTTTTCTCTTCTGGAACCAATATAAACATTCCGATTTGGCTTCGTTCATTTTAATAGGAGGTTAAAGTGGCCCCCTCCGGTATATTACAAATCAAAGAAAGGGCTCACATAACGCGTTCTGATGCGTTTAGCACGATGAGTTGGTACTGCCATAAGTTCATTTTGAAATAAATGCTAATGTTCTTTTAAGTCTGGCCAGACAAACTTAGGAATATTTGTTTAAAGGCAGTCGCTCGTATGCGTAGGACTTATATTGAAGGGAGAAGATGTATTAATTCTCCTAAATGCTATTTGTTTTTTTTTTGGTGAAGCTAAAGCGAATTGGAAATTAGTTAGGCTCTTCTAGAGATTATTGCGAGGTTCACAAGATTAGATGCGTGGATTTATTGGCAATTACGATCATGAAAGGTTACGAGTCAATTTTATATTCTAAGTCAAAAAAAAAAAAACGAGAGAAAACCGTTGCTATGGTTTTGAGTAGACACAATTCAACTTTAATATTTCTTTCTTCTTTGTTTCGTTTGGATATTGCGGTCAAACGATACTCAAACGAATTTTTTTTCCTATATAAAAATAAAGCATAGCTCTTTATTTCTTAAAATGTCTTTTGAAGTTAACAATGGCCTGAAGTTAGTTAGGTCGAGAAAGTTCGTTTAATAAACAATCGTTTACGTCAGTTTCTTCCTTTTCTCGAGCTCCTGGTTATTTAAAAAAAAAAAGAAAAGCGGGTAAAAAATAAAGAAATTTTTTTCGAATTCCGCGTTGTCTGCTCGCGAGGTGTTTCAATGACGTGTTGTCTCGAGCGACTCGAGCGTTTGCAAAAATATATATATTTTTTGAGAAGATGAGCAGTCTTTCATATGGAGCGAGATGGAAACGACTATGGGAAAGCAGCCTCGGATGAGCGAGTTGGCCTTATCCCTCCGGCCACGTCGATAGGAATCCGCAAAAGCACGATTGGCCGATTGTCGTTCTCGGTTCACACGACTTCATCGGGGTGAAGCTTAAATCTTTGTTCTAATTTCGCCAAGGTCTATTGCGACCCAGAGGACCCGTTGATCACTATCGGTCGTATTTTTTGCTGCTGTCATATGTATGGGTTACAGAGATCGGAGCCGTATCGCACACCTTTTTTGCTGGATGATTTCTGGCTCCTTCTCGTATACAATGACAGTCGCCTACGTTAGATGTTTCATCCAAAGTTTCTACAAACTATTCTCTGCAGCGCCATGATCTGTCCAGGAACCTTTTTCTGTTCACGATGATGGTGTCGACGAGGAGCATTTCTCCCGACGTACGACAGCTTACGAGTACCTTTCTCCACAGCTTTGAAACCTATCCGTGAATGTTAAACCTTCTTAGTTACGCACCAATTGAGTTGAATGGGATGGAACACTTATTTTGAAAAACTCTTCATACTGTCCGGTAATAATTTAACATTACGACTTCAAGCAAGAAGTTTCTCGATTTCCGTTTTTGCTTTTACTGATTGAGTTTTTTGACTATGGAATTATTTGATCTACCCTCACTTATTGAACTTACTTATTTTTCTTTATCCGCTGGCACTTTTTCTGTAATCTAGGTGAATTTCTCTCTTTTTGTTTCCTACTCAGCTATCTCCCTCCCCTTTGTGGTGTTGTGTCTCGAATTGTCGCTGTGTACTTGTTAACCGTTATCTCCGTGTTTTCCCTGTGGCGAGGTAAGCTTCTTTAATTCTGAATTACTCTGTAATTTCACCTTATGTTTTAATGCGATTCACTTAACACTTATTATTATTTGCCTGTCCCATTGAATTTTTTTTTTATTACTATATACTGATTAATTTTTTTAATTTATTTTTTCCCCTTTTTCCGAATTCCTTTTTTGTTAAACCTTAAGTAACTCGTTCTCCGAGTGTCCATTCTTAGCCCAAGAACTTTGGCCTTTCGTCTTCAACGTTGTCCAGCGTATTTTCATTCTGGATCGGGTGGTTCAACTCCTTTTAATCTAGTCCATCCAGCCTGAAACTTTGCTTTTGATGTTCATTATTTGTCCTTAGTTCCTCTTTTTATCTATATATTATTGTATATTCTTTATAATTTTTTTTTTAGTTCCAAGCGATTATTAGATTTGCAGTTTTTTTCTTTTGAATCGCAGCAAGCTATTATATTGTCAGCCTCTTCAGCGCAATGCTAATCCTCTTCAGTAACGCCCACCGGCCCAGGCGGACTCCTTTAAGCCACTCTACCTATTCTTCGACGCTGTATCGTTCCTGGTGATAAAGATGTTAGCGGCGATATTCTTGTAGAAGTCATTCTGTTTATTTGTAATATTTACTTTAGTCTTGTTAATATTATATTCAGGAAAAAAAATAAAAAGCCACAAATCCGCTAGGAATTACGTTTTGCAGCAAGCTCATTTATAAAAGTTACTGAAAGTCTGTAAATGAAAATTAACCGGGGGTTCATTAGTTTGGTTACCCTAATTTTGAAGTTTAATTATTAAACTATAATCGTTTATAGCCAACAGATTTAATTTAAATAAAAAGACTGTGGCTTTACAATTAAGAGTAAGACTAATGTTTTTCAAGACAGAAGGGTGAAGGGTCGGGGGCCCTGTTCCTGTAGCTGTGCGTGTCACGAAGTGCATAGTCTTTCCTGTAGCTGTTCCTGTAGCTGTTCCTTGCATACTTGACCTTCAAAGAAACTCACACACTTTTCCCAATCGTCTGAACGCTTGTTAGGGAGCTGAAGAAAGACACTTGTATCTCCTTTGCCTTATCAAGAGAGACTGCCCTATCTATATCGTTTATTAAATCCATTTCCTGTTCATTGTTAATAATTCTTGGAAACGAAATTCCCATCATTGCATCATCATTTTATGTTCATTGTTATAATTCTTTTAATAATTTTGTGCTCATTGTTATTGGTGAATTGCGCATTGTGACCATTGTTGATGCGAACGCGACGGGGCTATTTTGCACAAACCTTGCCTTGCATTGTTGGTCATGAGATATTTATAATTAATATGCCCTACCATAACCATGAATATCGATTTTTTATCGATAATGATTATTTTTCCGAAATCTAAGGTAGACAGTGACCTTCCTCATTGTTTGAAGGTCAAGTATGCCAAATTTCATCAAGATCGGAATAAAACTGTGGATTTGCATAAGAAAGAAACAAGCCCACAAACAAACAAACATCCTTCTTTATATATAAAGAAAAAAGAAGGATGTCTGTGGGTTTGTGTGTATTGAATACAAATCTACAGTTTTATTCTGATCTTGATGAGATTTTGCATACTTGACCTTCAAAGCATGAGAAAAAAATAATTCACTGCCTACCTCAGACTTCGGAAACAATCATTATCGAAAAAAATCAATATTCATGATTATGGAAAGGCATATTAATGACAAATATCTCATGACCAACAATTACAAGGCAAAGTTTGTGCAACACTAGGTATGAACAATGGTATCAACACGCAATTAACAACCACTCTGCACGGACCAACAATATACACCAATGACCACCAATGAAAGGCAAATTTTGTAACAATGCGTAGAATTCCTGTTATTCAGGCTTTTCTAAGAAAAGAGTGTTCTTCGTGCTTAACAATTTCTTGAAAATCTTTAAAAATGATTAGTAACTGGAGATATGGAAAGTTAACAGACTATTGAGAAAGAGTGGAAAGACGACAGAGGATGCACTCCTTCAGCTCCGTGCTGTATTGAGCAAATAGTAAGCAGGTCAATAGTAGAATCGGCGATCGCTAAGAGATGAATGGCCAAGTTATGATTCAAGACATCGAAAGAAGAAAGGAAATTGCAACAACATCAAGTGTACACCTAAAGTAAGATTACGTGAATAAGAATATATTTAGGCTAGCAGCGGCATCCTTGGGGAAGTCCATCCATTGTGAGCCTTTAAAAATTTTTACTGTATTAATTCTAACCGTTTTCATGTGTGTTATTTTTAGTATACAGGGTGATTACAAAAGAACTTCACACTTTTAAAAATTTATTACATCAAAGCTATTCAGAATATATATATACAACACATACGGATTCTTAAAGTAAAACCCTCGAAGATTATTGTGATACAGATAAAGATGTTCAATATGCCCCGCTGTCGTGACACGGCATACATCAATGCGGTAGTCTAATTCGTCCCAAACCCGCATTAACCTTTCTCCATCAATCCCACGTATCGCTACCGTAATGCGTTCTTTCAGCTCGTCAAGTTCACGGGGTAGGGGTAGGGTGAAGACCTTGTCCCTTACACACCCCCATAAAAATAAATCACAAGTTGTGAGGTCGGGGCTCCGCGGTGGCCACTTTGCAAGTTCCAGGTTATTGTTTGCTCGACCAATCCACCGCTGTGATTTCTTTTTATGGGGGTGTGTAAAGGACAAGGTCTTCATTCTATCCTTTCCCCGTGACCTAGACGAGTTAAAAGAACGCATTACCGTTGCGATACGTGGGATTGATGGAGACATATTAATGCGGGTTTGGGACGAATTCGACTACAGGGGGCTTATTGAACATCTTTAACTGCGTCACAATAACCTTATGTGGTGTGAGTTTTTCTTTAAGAATCCGTATGTGGTGTGTCTATATTCTGAAGAGCTTTGATGTAATAAATTTTTAAAAGTGTGAAGTTCTTTTGTAATCACCCTCTATTTCCAAATTTATTCCAAAAAAAAGGTCCGAGCCACGCCAGGATTATCAACTAGCTTATTTGGTAGCACAGCAGGTCCAAACATTACCTAAAAATATATTTTGACTATATTCTGTGGGAAAGTTATATTTTGCATACTAAAATGCTGACAATGCGAAGACTGAACGTTCGTTTCCAAGAATTTTTGATAATGAGCAGTGACAGAACATTAATAAGTCTATTTATTAGGCATAGAAATCACGAGTGTATCCCTTGAGCCCAGACGGGTGTTGCTCCGCAGTGGTAAGGCAAATCAAGAAGAGTTTAGATGCTCCGGTATATAAACTGGACTACCTGTTTTTCGTATTTTTCGTAGAATGGATAGTCCCTTTGCACTGTGTTGTATTGATTGAGTTATCATTTAAGTACTTGAGAGTTAAAATTAAATTTTTGAGATTTATCTCTATACCTACATGTGTAATTAACCCGAGCAAAAGCCGGGTACCTCTGGTCATAACCCTGGCGTGGCTCGGGATTTTTTTTTTTGGATTAAATTTTGCAACATCTTGAAAATCTATGTATCTATCTATCTATATCTATATATATAAAGAAGGGTGTTTGGGTGTTTGTGGGTTTTTGTTTGTTTCTTATACAAATCTACAGTTTTATTCCGATCTTGATGAAATTTTGCATACTTGACCTTCAAAGCATGAGGAAGGTCACTGTCTACTTCAGATTTCGGAAAAATAATAAATATCTATAAAAAATCGATATTCATCGTTATGGCAAGGCATATTAATGGGAAATATCTCATGACCAAAAATGCAAAGCAAAGTTTGTAAAACAATAGGTATCAACAAAGGTGTCAGCACGCAGTTCACAAACACTCTGCATGGACCAACTATATATCTCAAGACCAACAATGGAAGGAAAAGTTTGCGCAATATAGATAAATTTCAATTTGTAATAATGAACAGAATTCCTTTTATTCAAGCTTTTCTTAGAAAAGAGAGTTCTTAGTACTTAACAATTTTTTGAAAATCGTTAAAAATCATAAGTAACTGGAGATAATGGAGAGTTAGCAGACTATTGAGAAAAACGACATAGGACGCACTCCTTCAACTCCGTGCTCTATTAAGCAAATGGTAAGCATGTCAATAGAAGAATCAGCTATCGCTAGACTACACAAAGAGATGAATGGCCAAGTTTTGATTCCAGACATCGAGAGAAGAAAGAGAATTGCAACAACATTAAGTGTACATCTAAAGTAAGATTACGTGAGTAAGAAATTATTTAGACTAGCAATGGCATCCTTGGAGAGGTCCACCCATTGTGAGCCTTTAAAAAAAATTTTTCCAAATTTTCATTAAGATTTTTTACTGTATTAGATCTAAGCGTTTTCATGTGTTTTTTTTTTTTAAATATTCCCAAATTTATTCTAAAGAAAAAAAGTCCGAGCTGTGCTGGGATTATCACCTAGCTTATTTGGTAGCACAGCAGATCCAAACGTTTCCTAAAATTACATTTTGACTATATTCTGTAGGAAAGTGTATATTTTGGAAATTGAGATGCTGATAATGCCATGACTGAACGTTCGTTTCCAGTAATTATTGATAATGAGCATAAACTGAAGATGCAGTGACAG
Organism: Rhysida immarginata; assembly: GCA_023313115.1. Lineage (NCBI taxonomy): Eukaryota > Metazoa > Arthropoda > Chilopoda > Scolopendromorpha > Scolopendridae > Rhysida > Rhysida immarginata. Next base: position 857,008 of record JAHWFO010116803.1, read on the forward strand.
AACATTAATAAGGCAGCGTCTATTGATTAGGCATAGGAGTCACACGTGTCTCCCTTGAGCTCCTTATCAAACGTCCAGACGACTGGCAAAAATGTATGTCTGGAAAGTAAAGAGAAAGAACGAGTGTTGGTCAGAGAATACTCTGCAACTAAAATAGAAAAATCTATAAGGGCGTTTGAAACATGAGGAGTTTCGAAAAGAGCAACAGGGTATAAGAGCTTCTACGTCAAGGGCAAGAAAAACTTTAGTCTAAAGTATCTGGTGATGCTCCGCAGCGGTGAAGCAAGTCAAGAAGAGTATAAACAAAGTCCCAGTATATCACCTAGACTTCCTGTTTTTCGTATTTTTAGTATAATGGATATATCCCTTTGCTCTGTGTTGTATTGATTGATTTATTATTTAACCAATTGGGAGTTACGATTTAATTTTTTTGAGATTGTTCTCTTTACCTACAAGTGTAATTATCCCCGGCAACGCCTGGTACTCTGCTAGTATAAATATAAAACTTATGTATAAATAGGCAGGTTGTAATAAATCGATACATGCGAAGAAGAAATGATTAAATACAAAATAATTCAAAACGACAACAAAACAAAAAAAAAATTCAACAAAGAAAAAAACTGACAATGAAAATTGCCCCTCTTTTGTCCATGAATTCACCAATGCGGACCATGACTGTAAGCAATTAAGTTTCCTAATGCGCAGTGATTTAGGTCAGGGTTCAAAATGCATCTGCAGTCTATAAAAAATATCAGTGCATTAACAATGCTGGTTTCTACGACGGTTTGATAAGAAAAAAACATTTCCTTTCTATGTTACAAAATCAAACGTTCAATAATCCTGATATGCCAGTTGGAAATTATATTTTTATGAATGATATGGAATAAACAAACTTCATTTTTCGCCACTATTTAATTATATCAACAAACACAGGAAAAATATTACAGAAGAGTCCAGTGTGGATTTTTCAGCAAAAGACGAGTGAAGCTTCTTTAGAAACAGAACCTCTTTACTACAAAGACGTTTCCATAAAGGCTCTCTATGGCTGTTAAAATAATGAAATATGGATTATGGATCTTCTTTATTGATCTCCATAATTCAAGAAAAATGGAGCAAACTTGTTAAAGATACGGTCTTCAATTCTCAGCATTGAAGACGGTTGCTTCCTCCTGATCCTTTTCAGAGCCGGCGCTTAGTTCTTCCTTAGAAAACGTTTGCCCCAAGACATCAGAGCCGGCGCTTGGTTCTTCCTTAGGTATCTTTTGCTCAAAGACATCAGAGCCGGCGCTTAGTTCTTCCTTAGGATGCTTTTCCCGAAAAACATTAGAAACAGCGCTTAGTTCTTCTTTAGGAAACTTTTCGTCTATTTCTTCGTAGATATCCGAAGTCGATTTGTGTGCGTCAAGACTGACGTTACTGTCAGCAAACACAACACCGTTGTCATTTGCTGTCCATTTCAGAAGGTTCTCCGTCGTATAATTGGCATCTAGGCCGCGCTTCCAGCGACGAAAGCAGCAGGCGAATATGCATGCGATGACTGCAACGACCACAGCAGTTGTAATAGCTAGGGAGCCCGCCGTCGCCACGATCAGTTCCAGCGCTGAATAGCATATGTGGTCAGATGTTTGCTGTTGATGAGCCACATGTTCGTTATGCTCATTTATGATCTTAGACAGGCTAATCAATTTTGATGGTGATGAATCGTCCATCTCGTGCTTGATGTCATAAATGATTTGGTAGACCCGCTGATGGGAGGAGTTAGAAATTGCACGTGACAACTTGACTATTTTTGATGCTGCAATACGAGGATCCAACTTTTTATTTTTCTTTACGTATGCTGACATACCGCCGTCAGCGTCAGCTTCTTCGTCATCACGATTAGTTTCATCGCCATCTTGGTCTTCTCATAAAAAAATAATTTAAAAAATTACAAACATATACAAGTTTGATTAGGCACGATAATCAGAAATAAATCAAAAACTGTTAAATTCTTTTCTTCCTTTAGTCAAATCAATTAATAATTAATAGATTAATAACTAAATTTTTTAGAATTAGAATAAATTTCCATTGTAATAGTCTTTCGTATATTAAAAAACGTTCCCATATCCATTTAAAGTAATTGAATGGGTCTCTGGAAGACGGGCATATGTTACATTTTTTCAAAATGGTTTTTTTAATGGAAAAAGGTAAAATATGATTTTACAAACTTAGTCGCAAATATTAAAACATTTGTGACTAAAGAAATTTTGAATTTTGAATCGTTATCATTTTCTTGTTTTGGTGAATAAATGACTGAAAATGCTTTCCCTTTCAAGCATCTTCCTTTTTCTAATCACTATAATTCCATGATAGTACCTGTACTTTCTGAAAGCTAAAAAATGGAAGAAGAGCCACAGCGTAGCTAAGGGCGGCCAAGTTGTGCAAAGTACACGGGCGCACCAAATTAGGGGTGCTAAGAAGCTAAATTGAAGGGGCGCTCAAAAGCTAAAATTGAAAAATTGAACCGGGCGCTAAAAAGCTAGCTACGGCACTGGGAAGGGCATATATGATTTGAGAAGCCTTTAGTTTTTGGAATTTCCTGTAAGATTTTAAAATTGTAACATATGCCTTTCTTCCAGACACCCATTCAATTAATATTTTTTGTATCTCAGGAATACATGCCATAATCCTCCTGAGAAGGTATGCAGCACTTACAAGGAGACCTTCCGACGTGGTACCAATCGATTTGCACGATTTTTAGTATAGTAATATAAGATACAACATGGTAAAACGGAGAAGACCCACTACTCCAACGTTTTGCAACTGTTTGCATTCCAAAGATTTCGAGCTCATTATAAGCTATTGAAAGTAATCATTTCGTTGAACAGTGCGTAGCATAGCAGCAGGGTCTCAGACTTGTAGTGTTGAGAACATGGATTCGAATCTCGACTCCGCATGACAATATTTTTTATCTACAATAAAATGTAATCATACAAGTGTCCATAATTAAAGGACCTTATTGCAAAGCTTCCTACGGCAGAAATCAGTCATCAGAAAAATGCGAAATTTTGCGGAGGGATGGGAATTTGTTTCAGCGAGAGAAAAAATTAAAGAGTAAGTGAAGAATGGTCTTATAAGAATTTATTTTTGCACACCAAACCTCAGATGTTTAAATAATTGATGAAAATAGGAACCACTCTGGATACGAACCAGGAACCTTCAGCTCACGGTGCTCACGCGCCAACCAATTACGCCACCGTGAGCATAAAAACAATACGCTATCTACATGTCCTTAGGGCTGGTTGGAGCAAAAAAAAATTAGTTACGAATTTCGCCATCAGAGGGCGTAAACTTTTTTTTTATTTTTTATTTTTATTTATTTATTTATTTTATTTTTATATATTTATTTAAGAACAAGATACATAGAATCCAGTCGAAGGCCAGTATGGCCCATGGCCGACGAGTGAGGTTCCTGACTGGGTTTTCAAAAAACAGTTAAATGTAAAACAAATTGTATTATAAAGGATAAGTAGGGTAAAAGGTTAGTGGGTTAGGGTGTAATGTTGGTGAGGTAATGTTTTAGTCTGGATTTAAAAATTTCTAATGTGGGGGACAAACGCACTGTTGGTGGAATTTGTGAATATAATTTACTGCCTGCGACAATGATACTGTCTTTTTGGTAAGAAAATTTAACTGGAAGTCTTGGAAAAAGGGTTTTGTTTCGTAGATTATAAGGTCCAGCTGGCTTTGGGGAAAATAAATGTTGAGGGAGTGGGATCTGAATTTTATTGGTCAGTCCTTTGTAAATACATATGGCTAAATGAAACGAATATAATTTGAATATTGGGAGGATGACTAATGTTGGAAAGAGGTCTGATACAGATTCGGTTTTCCTTAAATTATAAAAAAAATCGTATAAACCATTTCTGTATACGGTGAATACGTTTTAAATTTGTTGAACCCCAGAATTGTAGTCCATATATCAGGGAAGATTGAATTAATGCGAAATATAGGAGAATAAGAATATTCTTGGGTAGAAAATGGAGTCGGGAAAAGAGACCAAGTTTCTGATTTAAAGTAGTTGCTAAGGCAGTGATGTGGGCGTCCCAGGAGAGGTTATAAGAGAAATGGATCCCTAGGAATTTTAAGTTTTTGAGAGATTTAGGGTCGAGGAGTTATATATTAAAGAGAAATTGGTGAAGTCAAGTTTCTTGTTATGTTGAAGAAATATGGTGTAAGTAGTTTTCTGCAAATTAATGTGTAGGCAGTTTAGTAAATTCCAGTGGTTCAGTTTTGTTAGCGCCGAATTAACGGTTAGTTGTATTGAGGTAAATTCAGGTCTGCGTATAATAAAGTGGTGTTGTCAGCGTATAATATCATTGGTATAGGGAACATGGTTGTAGGGAGATCATTAACGTACAAGTTGAATAATAAAGGGGATAAAGATGAGCCTTGTGATACTCCTATATTGCGGATTAAAGTAGTAGAGGGTATATTATAAAGGGTTAAAGAGTAAGTTCTATTAAGTAAAAAACTAGCTATCCAATTAAGGGGGAGGGGGGGGGGCTCGTATGTTAAAACAGAACTGAATTAAAATGAAACTAAGGAAATTTCCCAGTTCTTCTTTATGCGAGATGCTTAGTGGGTCCACAGAGTTTTACGTTGATTACCTGTAGTAAATTTATGTGTGCTGTCACGCAGCAGCTGTTACCTACTGTATAAAACCGAGGAACATTCGTGGAGATCCTGTGTTGAATGTGTATGTCGCTCACAGTGACATTAAGTTTACGAGATCGCGCGTTGTTAGTGAAATTGTTTTACCAAAACAGTAATTTCGTAGTAGCTGCTCTGCGGAAATTTCTGACTTTGAAGGGGATGTGAAAAGATCTCATGAATGTGAAAAATCTTGGAAAAATGATAACGAAATTTGAAGAAACAGGATCATTGTCAGTTTGTGCAGAGGAAGAAAACTCGTGACTGCAGACGCATTAGAGGAAGTTTCGCTTCAGGTGGAAGAGGCAGAACTGCAAATTCTCATGGTAGCACCAGTGTCCGGTGTGCAGCACAGGCGTTGGATAGGCCACGTTCAACTGTGCATCAGATCATGCGGAATATCTTCCGATATTATCCGTACAAACTTTCACTAGTGCAGCAGGTGCTTCCAAATGATTGTGACGATCAACTCCAGTTCTCAGTTCAATTTTTTGCTCGCGTTGAAGTCGATGCAAATGGCCATGGAATATCCTCTCGACAGATGAAGCGCATTTTCACTTGGACGGCGCAGTATTTGGGAACCAGAGAAAATCCGCATGCTTTCTTAGAGGTTCCGTATGGGGTGGATTTACGGCACCGTTTATTATCGGTCCGTACTTCTTCGAGGAGTTAAGTTCTAGAGGTCCACTGACATGCTCGATTACCCGGCAGCGATATGCTTCGCTCTTAGAAAACGAAATTGTTCCGGCTCTACAAGCTCGTCAGTGCCTTGTACGCACAACCTTTATGCAAGACGGAGCTCCTCCACACATTGCAATGTGTGTTAAGGAGGTTTTTAACGACATTTTACAGAAGAACGTGTCATCAGCCTTCACTTCCGTCATGTGTGTCCTGCCCGATCCCCAGACCATGCGACTTTTGGCTTTGGGGACATTTGAAACATTAAACACAGCATTTCGCCACGTACGCAACATTTCGCCGCGCACACTTCGGTCAGCTGTGGATCATGCCATCTTGAGGTTTCAGATAGTATCTGAAAATGATGGCCATCATGTAGAACATGTTATGTTGTAATTTGTTGTTTTACGCATGTGGCTAAATGTGCATTAGTTGTTAAAACGCCCACTGGTGGCGAAATTCGTAACTATTTTTTTTTAAAGAATAATAATTGGATGTTCTATGAGGATTTTTATATACACGCCATACCTCAGATGTTTAAATTATTGATGAAAAATAGGAAAGAAAATTCCACAGCCTGGGATCGAACCAGGAACCTTCTGCTCACCGTGCAGATGCGCCAGCCAATTGCGCCACTGCGGACATGGAAGCATTACGCTATCTACATGCCCTTTGGGCTGGCTGGAACAGTACCCAGTTCGCAGGCTGGGACTATCTTTCCTACTGGCGTAATAATCGTTAAAGAATATTAATTCAAATATTCAAACCATTGTTGAACACATACAACTGGTATTTAACCAAACAGAAATGAAAATATACTTATTGTTATACGAAATAAATGAAACGAGCACTGTCCCAGAAATATGTAGAATGTATGGGAATCTCAAATTTACAAGAAAACAATTGGTTCTAAAAAACTTATCAATTTTCCGGTATTTTGTATGATATCATATACACGATTTTCCATAAAAAGAATCAAAGTTTGTAACGTTTTCTCGATTGATGTTATGAGTTCATTGACTGACGAATATTGATGTCCATTGGCATAAACTTCCCGAGATAAAATGCCCCACAAGTTCTCAATGAGGTTCAGGTCAGGACTCATCAGTGGACAGTCAAGAACAGATATATTTTTTCTGTTTAGATAATCTTCTGTAGCTCAAATAATAAAAGTTGGGTAAAACTTGAATATATAAAAATCGAATTATTTATAAACCCAACAATAAAAATTAACTAAACAACAAAAAATATAGCTATATAAAATCTACTATGAAGAACAACAGCCCGCTTACGAACTGTTCTACAAGTGTTGTTTATCGCAAGAGTTGACTGGTCCATCATGGAAAACATAATTCAGCTTTTTTTATGTATTTTAAACTTTCACCTGTATGCAATTTTAAAATCGCAGACATCAGAACTTTTTAAATCGTTGAACTTTTAAATTTTGTATAATATCATGGGTCTTTAAAATTAATATTTTATACGTTCAGTTTCTTGATACTAGTTGGTGAAAATTGTGTTTTTAAAATTATAACAAAAAGTTCAGCTTGATAAGTTTTGAAATTCTGGAATCGTTGAATTGTTACATTTAGATAACGGGGGAAGGCGGATTGTTGTCCTTCATAGTAGATTCTTTGTAGCTGTATTTTTTTGTTGTTTAGTTAATTTTTATTGTTGGTTTATAAATAAATTCGACATTAGGAGGAATTCTTTTATATTAATCTTCTGTAGCATTGGATGTATGGATGAATACGTTATCGTGATTGAACATCCCAATTCTTTCCTCCCAAAATTTCACCGAACGGAATCAAATGACTTTGTAGCGTCTCTATATACTTTTCTGAGTTTTGTTGTCCATCCACAAATGCTAAGGACGCTTAACCATTATATGAAAAGGCCGTCCATATCACCGATCCACCACCTTGCTGTCTGGTAAAAACTGTTCGGGGCACTTTCCTAAATCATGCCAGTAGCTTGCATATTCATCAAGACCATCCAGATTCCATTTCTTTTCATCACTAAACAGCACACTCAGTCATTTATCATCATATGACATGTGCTGATGAGCCCACTGCGATCTTTTCTTTTAGTGAAGCTTTGTGAGTGGCGGTTTACATCTCATTTTCTCGTGAATAAGATAAACATCATCTTTAACACGTCTGTGAACTGTATTCTTAGATATATGCAAATGTGAACTAACAGTGATGTTATGTATTGTAACGGCCTTCCAAAATACGAGTAGAAGACCCAAACTATAATTAGCATAACTACAGTATTGTCGTTGAGATGTACTAAAGTCTATGGTTACGTAAAAGTTGTGATGTCTCAATACAGTAAATCAAACAACTCATTGGATTCTTCGTCCCCCTGAAATCAATGGATCGATGGGGTAGTTTAATCGCTCGGATCACACACATTGAATACCTGGGTGAATACAAAAACTAAAAAAAAGGTAATTTATAAATAGGAAATACACAAGTCAGAAATGTAGTAATGTTCTTATTTTAAATTTTCCACAGTCTTTCTCTGTAAAACATGCCGAGTTCACAATAGTTTCAAAGTGTAATTACAAGTCATTGTCTAAAATTCAAATTTATTTGTCCTCAAGCAGCTGAATCTAGAGTTCCGCTAGTCTGTCGTCTTGACGTCCTCTTTCAGTAATTCGTTAATAATCCCCAAAAAGTCAATTAATAGAGAATTTATTATCGTGATCCGGAACTTTCACCTCTTCCCACTACAGGAACATTAACTCCTCTCGAAAGGAACAAGTAAGTCTCGTGATATTCTAATGAACAAAGGGGTGTTTCTCCTGTACTGGACTGGGCCCGCTCATCTAGGTGGACGGAAACCTCAATGCTGATGGCTACGGGATCATTCTGGATAACGGTGCACTTCCAGCCTGTGGGAACACTTCGGTGACGGGCTGTTCCTCTTCCAGCACGACAATGCGCCTTGCCACAAAGCAAGATCCATATCCGACTGGTTTGACGAGATGCGGGTTGAAGAACTGGATTGGCCCGCCCAGAGTCCTGATCTCAACTCTATCGAACATCTTTGGGACAAATTGGAACGACGTGTGAGATTCAGGATGGTTCGCCCTACATCTGTCCAGGAACTGATGTAGAATGGAGGTCAATAACTGTGGACACATACCGTAAACTTGTGGACAGTATGCCATGTAGGGTGGAGGCAGTGATAGCAGCTCGGGGTGGTCCTACACAACTGATTGAAGCTTTTTGCGGCTTTACGGTAGAGCAACAGGTGTCCCAACTCCTTTGATCATGTACTGTAAGTATGTTGGCGATAAGGGGGAAGAACGCAGGGGAAGGGGGGCTAAAACTTTCGCGTCGTGCATTCACTCGGGATGGAAGGGGTAGGGGAGATAAATTAGTAAGGAAGGGAACCGCGATCGTCCCGAACTGAAATAATCGAACTGAAATAGTAATCGCGACATCCTTCGTTTCGACTGGGGTTCCGATATTTCTAACCTTCTGTTGTTCTAACCTTGTTCCGATGTTTCTTTAGCAAATGCTCTTATTCCATTGCCCGTGATTCATATTATTCTCTTTTCTGGTTGCGTCTCTTCAGTAAATAGTAATTCAGGTAAGTAACTATTAGGTTAACTCTAGTAGGTCTGTTTTATCTCTGCAGGGCCCACCAAAAACAAAGTCAAAATTTTTACCTGGTCGGCTTCTATATTGTAGGAATGAGTCAGTCTCAGAGTCTCTTTAACCAAGGCGTCACTGCGTCGAGTCGATCGCCGATATACCGTCCGTCAATGTTCATACAAAGATTCAAATTAGACGAAGTTAAACTGTTGTATTATGCGGGTAAAACGTCTGTTATTCTATTCTTAATTCTTCTAAGAATAAAATTAGTATTAATTCAAATATAATGATACAAACTAAACCACGGAGCACTTAACTGGCTCTTCTCAAGGAAATGGTAATGGTTGATCGTTATTTATGTCGTTGACATTCGTTTAAGTATAAAAATTAATGTCCATTAATTATTTTGTCAGTATTAAACACAGTCCGTTGGGACATCGACCAAAGGGCGGTGTCTCCGTTACGGCTCCGATTAGTCCTTTTCTTACTGTCCTTTTTACTTTTCTAACACTCGATCGTCGTCGAGTAAACAAAAATTGTTTATCTTATTTTCTTCATTCTCCTCCGGCTTTCTTCCTTTATTTTTTTCTCTGTATTCCATCGCGTTATCTTCTCATATTGTTTTAACGTCGCAACACTCGACCTCCTATTGTAAACAACTACAATCGTCACGAAAACGTAGCAGTCTTTTGTCCTTTGTAAAATCACGAAGTCTCTGATCATGACCTTTATTATTACAGACCTGTTTTACTGTTGAATTTCCATTGTTATTTTTGGCATTTCTCAATTTTGCCGTGGCGCTGTTTAACCTCCCTCTGATTGTTTCCAAAAATGAAGGTTACATTGTTGCTTAGACTATGATGGTCAGGTGATTTTTCAATGACATTAAAAAACTGAATAAGCATTCATTTCATTAACGAAATTTAGGTTTCTTTTTATTCGCTATTTAACTCCCGTTTAAAATAAAAGATTGTATGCAAAAAGATTTTAATACGCAATGAATTTTTTTATTTTGTTTGCACAACATTTTATTTATCTCAGTTGGTAAAAAGGGAGGTTAAACACAGCGCCATGGCAAAATTGAGAAATGCCAAAAGTAACAATGGAAAATATTCAGTAAAACAGGTCTGTAATATTAAAGGTCATGCTCTGATAAAGCACATTTTTAAAAAAGTAATAATCCTCTTAATGTCTCAAATTATTTCCCACTGTCACTTTTCACTAGAAAACAAATTTTTCGTTAAACATTGTCGACCATCGTGGCGAGGGGGGGGGGGTGCGTTACAGTATGGACATTTTCTGGGAGGAAGCCATTCTAAGTATCCGTCTGTCATCACGAGAGCTTGTCACACGTTGACTTCCTGAACGATGTTTTGGTTGGTGTGGCTCTCACTCAGTAAAAAATATTTTTTAGAATCGGCTGTTAACTGGGAAGCTCTAGGCATTTCGTTGATGAGTAAAATGTCACTCTTGAACCTTTTCACAGCATATTTATACACCCCAAACCTCAACATGACTAAATATTTACATATTGCATAAAATTATGCTGTTCTATAAACTTTTGGGACACAGCATTTTAAATGATTTATCATAAACGTTTTTAATGCTTTTGCGAAAAGTCAAATTTTTGTCATGTTAGTGTATCATCAACTTGCACATGCCTTCATTCAAAACCCAAAAACTTTCCATTGATGTCTTTTGGGAGGGACTGTATTTATTTTTTCTTATTTACGCAATCTATATTTGATATTTATCTATCTCATGAGTGATAATGGCCAGATACAACCCCTGGCAAAAAGTATTAGATCACTCTAGGGTCTATGGAAAGTATTGACAGCTATTCTACACAATTTATTTGTTAATAAGTAACGGCCTAAATAATTGTTTTCTCAAAAAGTAATAAAATATGTACTCAATAATAAATACATAAAAAATTAAATAGCGTCCACCCCTTTGGGAAGAGGAGAAATAAGTCTCAGTTCACCTGTTCTTAAGCAATACTAACAACTGAAAAATAATGGAATCATCCGATATTTAAATCAGAGAAGATTTCTCTGCCCTGTGTAAAGTAAGTGTCAATCAATTATTCCAAAGCCATCAGCGAATATGGTTCCAACATAATACTACTCTGAGAAATTTAAGCTGCAAATTATCAAGTTGATACAATCAGGTTTGTCGTAAAGAACAGTAGGAGGTATCGCGATATGCGGCAGTGTCTCTCTTCGTAGTACATCCAAATAGTTTTCTTTTTCTATTTTCAGAAGGTGAAGAGAATGGAAGAAAGTTGACGTTTTATCCATGAAAACATGACTGAGTTTTTCTTTTTTCTAGTATCCGAATTGTATCTATGAGTTACACATTGACAATTAAACATATTTCAAATGTAATAGTACAGTGGCTAGAAGTAATAGTGTGGCAATTGAATACTAAATGCAGGCATGAGATTGTAATGATGACTGATGACACCGCCAGATGGCATGACAATCTAATGCGCCGACAATTACTCTATAATGCATGGGATTCAATGTAAGTTTAACAGCACGAACGCTTTAAAAATACTTGTTTAATAAAATAAAATACGATTGTAAACTTGAAATAATATCCAGATAAACTAATTAAATGAATTTCAAAGCAGTATTCGTTTTATTTATTATTTAATCGAATAGTCATTTTTATCATTTCTTGGTTGTTTTATATTTGTTTTACGGTTTCGTTATGTGTCTCTAAATTAAAATTTAAAATATAATAATATAACCCTGCAGTAACAAATAGCATTATCAAGTTCTACGTTCTTACGCGCTTGCACTTTCTAGTAAAAACACCAAACGAAAAAAGAAGTGCAAAACGTGAAAAAAGTAAACTTTTAAAGCTCAGACGTACACAATAACATGTAATAAATTATAAATTATGAAATTTGTAAAATATAAAAAGAACATTTCAATTTAAAAACCATTACACTTTTCCATATAATTATCTTCTGCGCTTAACTTTTTATAACAACAGCTATTCGATTAAATAATAAATAAAACGAATACTGCTTTGAAATTCATTTAATTAGTTTTTCTGGATATTATTTCAAGTTTACAATCTTATTTTATTTTATTAAACAAGTATTTTTAAAGCGTTCGTGCTGTTAAACTTACATTGAATCCCATGCATTATAGAGTAATTGAAGGGTTACCTGCAATAATCAGGTAAGTCGAAAAAAGTGATTTCGAGAAAATTCCACTTGAAACATTTACACCAAAATTCATCTCGAATGAATAGTAAGAAATCAATACTGTTTGTATATTTTTCGTTCCATGTAATCTGCATACACAGTAAAGGTACAGTTTCTTATTTTTGTCAATATATATTTTTATAATATTTTAGTTTATTAAAACGTACATACCTGGTTATTGCATGAACAAGCTATGCACATTACTGGATATGAATATTTTTCTTATTATGCAAACATACTGCTATTACTTACTTCAGGGAGCTAGACAAAGCAAATTATTATAATTTTATATTAGTTTTGTTTATTTATGCATCAAATAATAAGTACAAATAATCAGGTCACATGAAAACGATGTATATTTTAAGTTTAGTATTAAAGTGGTAACAACAATCAACACATCTAATATTGTTGCATTGGAGGACATCATTAGAAATACAATCAGGTAACTATTAATGTCCTCTATCTTTATTCAGGTCAATACTAGGCTAGTACTCAAGGTCCGATCCACTTTCGTCTTCACTAACTAATCTTGCATCCTTTTGTTTGTTAGTTTCGGCAAAGTAATCAATATACACTTGTCTCTTCTGAGGGTTTATGTACTTCAGCAAATACATTACGTCTTTTTTCTTGCTGATTTTTACTCCTTCCACAGGAGGCAAGGGTAAACAGGTCTTCGTAAGGTCAACTGAACAATGGCAAGGATAAGAGTAGCTTATGCCTTCATTGTAAGCCTCGTAAATACGAACTGTGTTTGGATTGTATTTGATTTGAACTGCTTTGGTTATCCTTATCTTGGTGCATCTTTCAACTTTTCCCTTTAATACCATCTCGTAATCTCCCAAAATGCCGTGTTTCGATCCATCTACCATAATAAAGTGGTTTTGTCTACTTTCTCTCACAATATCAATGTATTCTTGAGGAGTTTCCACAGATTCTTTCTTTTTCAATGCTTTGGAATATAGGGCGAAGTTCCGATCGCAGGCACAGTAAGAGTGTCCTTTAACTGGGAACAAATGGATGATCTCTAAGTTCAGGGCTTTGGACAACATGCACAGAAAGTTGAGCACTATATAGTTTCTGTTCTGTCCACTGCATGCGTCAGACAGGAGAACAATGCGTTTGTGACGTAGTGGTTTCAGCTCCTTTTTTATCACGTAATGTAGATAACTACACACAGTGTTCGCTCCTTTCTTTGAAGTTCCTTCTAGCATATAAAACATGTAAGATTCTCCAGAACCATGAACATGTACGTTAAACATGAATAACCATAGCATCCGTTTGTAAAATTGATCAGTGACAGGCATTTTGGGGAGGGGCAGGTTCTGCGCATAATCAAATTCCAATACAAGTAATTGCTTATTTTCTGTAGATTCGGCTAAGAACTTTGTCTTCAGTTCCATGTATCTCTTAACTTTTCTTTTATGCAAGTTTAATTCCATATGGTTTATTGTACCACTGCTATTCTCCGCTTCATAGCACATATTACAAACATCCGTTCGGGGCAAACGGAATGAAAAATCAACGTAATGAATGAAATAGTTTGCATATGTGCTGTAAGCCAGTGGCGGTTTTTCAACAATACCAGTTACACTGTAGTAGTAATCGCAAAATAAGAAATACAAGATTCGCAAATTTAAGGCCGGATTGAGAAAATAGTTGAGTTTTGTATCTTTGAAACTGTAGTGAGATTTGCTGTGCGGCATTGTTTTGCAGTGCTGAACAATCAGTTCTCTAACATCACTTGGTAACGAGTTTGGGCGATTTTGATGCTTCCCCCTGTTGTCATGTAATGGAATGTTGTCCCGTATTTTGTTCTGGATCCCCTCGATCCTACTTTTGTCTACTTTGAATAAGCTTACAAAGAAACTTTTACAAACTTCAATGTTTTTTCCGGTAACACTAACGGAATACTTCCATGAAAAGGCTTTTGGCTTCGCAACATTTCGACATTGTACCTGAGGGATGACACCTTTCATGGACCCGGATATCATTAAATTTTGTTTGTGATAATCAGATAGTTGCCAAAATGAATCAAAGAGTACTTTCTGTTGCCTTTCGCTAATCTTCTTAAAGCATTGACCTTTAGAACAGCATTTTACAACTGGCAGAAATGACTTGGCCGCAGCCGTCATTCCTTTTGTTGTTGTGTATTCCTTCCCCTATAATAAATAATGAAATCAGATTATTAGCCACAGTACTGAATGGATTAATAACATTAATTATCCGGTTAATAGTTAATGTCTTCCTATCATCTGCGAATCAATATTAGGCTAATAAAATAATTCATAACTAATGAGCAGGACAACCTACCTTGTTTCTACGTCGTTTCGATATGTTTCGCTGCCACAAATCCTCATTTTTTGAACGTTTCCGTCCTAATTGTTTTTCCTTTTCAAGTTTCCTGTCATCATCTGAATCCAATGGTATATTTGTGATGTCCATTTTGGTGATGAACGCGATTTTTACTTTATATTTTTGCTTTTGAAAAGATACGCACTAGTGCAGCCGAAATGCTAACTGTCTGCTGCGTCTGCTACTCGCCATGGACAGTGCGCCACCTGTTGTCATTGCGCGCAGTTATTTTTTCGAGTTTTTCTCAGCCAAAAAACGAGGCAGGGTCATGCATTAAATACAATTACAAGAATAGTGTATTTAGCAGATATTGGTAGCAGTTTCACTAAAAACCAGGTAACTGCACTTACCTGATTATTGCAGGTAACCCTTCAATTGTCGGCGCATTAGATTGTCGTGCCATCTGGCGGTATCATCAGTCATGATGACACAAAATCAGCGGCAATGGACACACTATTACTTCTAGCCACTGTAGTAATAGCAGAAGAGCATGTGCTACTCCTCCATTTTGAAATTCTGCCCACAATCACGTCATTAACTGCACAAGGCGCATGCGTTGCGCATGAGCCGTCTGCTCTGAGGAGTGGGTTACACAGGGAAGCCGCATATCGCGATATCTGAATACCGACATTTCGCTACAGACACCTCGTGACAGAGACACCTCGCTCCGAAAAGTTTGCGAGGCTTACACTTTTCTACACTTGTGCACAAGGTCAAATTCCAAACTCGTTTCCCTATTTACTTTACTTGCGTCTGGCCCCTGGAATGGACGCGCACTCTGATTGGCTGTAGGCGACATCATAATCACGTTATCCACCCAATAGATTTCGAATTTCTGTTATCTTTAATCGGCCCTAAAATTGCTAAAAATGACATGGAATTTCGGAAGGCAGTTTCCATCACTGAAAGGTTTAATGTTTTGGTATTAGAGAAAATAATATAAAAATAATTTAGAAACTGGCCAAAGTTTTTGACATATATAACACATACTTTAAAACTACGGTTCACTTCTGTAATATTTTATATTCCCATAACATCTTACAGTTTTTACAAATTGGTTTCATACAGTTTTCATGAATTTTATGCATTTCTAAATAGATTTAATACAATTTTAAATGAATTTAATACGCTTTCAAATAGATTTAAGACATTTTTAAATGAATTTAATACGATTTACAGTTTTTACAAATTTGTTTCATACAATTTTAAATGAATTTCATACATTTTAAAATAGATTTAATACGATTTTAAATGAATTTAATACACTTACAAATGAATTTAATATTCTTTCAAATAGATTTAATACATTTTTAAATGAATTTAATACGATTTTAAATAAATATTTAATACGATTTAATG
The DNA here is from genome assembly GCA_023313115.1 of Rhysida immarginata. Classification (NCBI taxonomy): domain Eukaryota; kingdom Metazoa; phylum Arthropoda; class Chilopoda; order Scolopendromorpha; family Scolopendridae; genus Rhysida; species Rhysida immarginata. The sequence continues at coordinate 872,917 of JAHWFO010116803.1, forward strand.
TGTGTAAAAGAAGATTAATTACTAAATATTCTAAAAATATTTTTTTTTACAGTGTTTCATACAGTTTTACATGAATTTCATACATTTCTAAATAGTTTTAATATATTTTTAAATGAAGTTAATACGATTTAAATAAATATAATGCGTGTTTTAGTTCAGTATAAATGGGAGTTTAATTACTAAATTGACTATATATAAAAATAAACGTTTTTATTGAACCCTTGATTTAGTAAATTTTACGGTAAATATTTTTTATTATCTTAATTCAATTACAGAATACAAAACTGTAACATAAACAAATAACACAAATAGTTAACCATTGTGTAATTAAACTAAAGTAAATACAGAATAATAGAAATATTTATTCTTCCGTATTTCTGTACTGAGAGGGTATTTCACCAGTAAATTCATCTAAAATCGTATTAAATTCATTTAAAAGTGCATTAAATCTATTTTAAAATGTTTGAAATTCATGTAAAATTGTACAACATGAATTTGTAAAAACTATAGTATTACTGTATTTTTTTTTATTTTATTTTTTTTAGTTTAATTACACAGTGGTTAACTATTAACTCCTTCTACGTTTGTATTATTTGTTTATGCTACAATTTTGTTTTCTGAAATTGAATTAAAATAAAATAATAAAAAAAAAGATTTAATGCAATAAGGTTTCAATACAAATGGTTTTTTACTTAGTTTAGTAACGAAATTCCATTTACAATGAACTAAAACGCATTATATTTATTTAAAACCGTAATAAATTCATTTAAAATTGTATTAAATTCATTTAAAAATGTATTAAATTTATTTGAAAGAGTGTTAAATTCATTTGAAAGTGTATTAAATTCATTTAAAAACGTATGAAATTCATTTAAAATCGTATGAAACCAATTTGTAAAAACTGTAAACAACAATGAGAAATATATCTTTAACTCATTACAATCGTGAATTTATATTTGTATATTCAATGTATAAATAAATAAGTAAATAAATAAATGAGATATATATTTTAAAATAATAAATATATAAATGAGATATATTTTACAATAAATAAATTTTCATTTATATAAACATATAAATTAATAAATAAATCTATTAAAACATTGAGAAGACTATATTTATTATTCCTTTAAAGAAATGAAAATAAAACCGCTGATTTTATTTAAACAGATTAAGGCAGGGGGAAGGGGGGGTGAGGGGAAAGGGTTAACTTGCGTCTCGGAAAGATTAAGAAATATTTCTCATTGTTGTTAAGATGTTATGGGAACCGTAGTTTTAAAGTATGCATTATATATGCCAAAATCTTTGGCCAGTTTCTATATTATTTTTAGGTAAACCTATAAAGTAACGCCCCCAAGATGACGGAGATCGGGAGGGCATCTATATAATTTTAAGTAACTTTATTTATTTTATATATATTACTAATAAAATTGTTTGTTCAGACTCAGAAATAGTTCATTCACATTTCCCATTACTGCATTATTGCCAATTTCAAAATCTTAAGCTTAAATTTCATCTTTTTTTTTAATGGAATCAAACAAACGGTAATGTTGTAATAAAAACAGCTAATACAGAGCATATAATTATTTTTTCTTGTTTATAAACATTTTTTTGTGAAATATATACATCATAAATTACTATCAGGAATAAATAGACAAAGTTGTGAAATATATTATTTCATAAACTCCTCATCTATTCCTGTTACTCGCAGCCGCGGTCATCCTGGGGACGTTACTTTATAGGTTTACCTTATTTTTATATTATTTTCTTTAATACCAAAACATTAAACCTTTCAGTGATGGAAATTGCCTTCCGAAATGTCATGTCATTTTTAGCAATTTCAGGGCCGATTAAAGATAACAGAAATTCGAAATCTGTTGGGTGGATCACGTGATTATGATGTCGCCCACAGCCAATCAGAGTGCGCGTCCATTCCAGGGGCCAGACCATAGAGAAAGGAAGTAAAAACTCTAGAGTGTGGATCACGTGACTTTGACCGTGGAATCTTAGAGAAAGGAAGTAAAACTCGAGTGTGAATCACGTGACTTTCACATTGAAGGGAGCGAGGAACCGGAAGTACCCAGACATCCATGTTGGAGTAGGAGGAAAGCCAAGATTTTACAGTTTTTACAAATTGGTTTCTACAATTTTAAATGAATTTCATACATTTTAAATAGATTTAATACGATTTTAAATAAATATAATGTGTGTAAATTAAGTTTAATTACTAAATATTCTAAAAATATTTTTTTTTTACAGTTTTTACAAATTAGTTTGATACAGTTTTACATGAATTTCATTCATTTCTAAATAGATTTAATCTATTTTAAATGAATTTAATATGCTTTCAAATAGATTTAATACATTTATAAATGAAGTTAATACGATTTAAATAAATATAATGCGTGTTTTAGTTTAATATAAATGGAGTTTAATTACTAAATTAAGTGTGTATTTATATATATAAATTTTTATTAAATCCTTGATTTAGTAAATTTTACGGTAAATATTTTTTATTATCTTAATTCAATTATAGAATACAAAACTGTAACAAACAAATAGCACAAACAATTAACCAGTGTGTAATTAAACTAAAATACAGTAATACTAGAAATATTTATTCTTCCGTATTTCTGTACCGAGAGGGTATTCCACCGGTAGGTAAGTTCATTTAAAATCGTATTAAATTCACTTAAAAGTGTATTAAATCTATTTTAAAATGTTTAAAATTCATGTAAAATTGTACAAAATGAATTTGTAAAAGCTGTAGTATTGCTGTATTTTTTTTAGTTTAATTACACAGTGGTAAACTGTTAAGTCCTTTTACGTTTGTGTTATTTGTTTATGTTACAATTTCGTTTTCTGTAATTGAGTTAAAATAATAATAAAAAAAAAAGATTTAATGTAACAAGGTTTCAATAAAAATGGTTTTTTACTTAGTTTAGTAATGAAATTCCATTTACAATGAACTAAAACACATTATATTTATTTAAAATCGTATTAAATCTATTTAAAAATGTATGAAATTCATTTAAAATTGTATTAAACCAATTTGTAAAAACTGTAAAGTTTAAAAAAAAATAAAAGCATTTGGATTAAAAAAATAAACGCAATCTTAAATTTAACTTGTGAGCATGAGCTTAATAGAAAAATTTTAATTTCTTTTATTATTTTCTGAATTTCTATTAAATGAGGCGCACCAAAACTATTTTTTTTTGTTTTTAAAAATGCATATTGTTTAATCTAAATATTTTAAATCTTTTTCTGCACTCACTAAAACAAGACAACTCCACAAGGTCGTATATAGAAGGTAGGTTATTTGATTTATGGGTCGTCTTATACTACATCAATATGGCTCCTGGATTCCACGCATAGAGAAAGGAAGTAAAAACTCCTTTTACTTCCTTTCTCTGTGATTTTTTCCTTCTCTTTTCTCCTTTGTATTCACACAATAGTGACCCTATGTACGCACCCTTTGCAATCACAAGGGAAAGGCATATAGTGCGCATGCGTCTTAGTCATTTCCAAGCTGCTTGTAGCTTTAAAATCAAACTGACCTAGATATCCGCTTGAAGCGAAAATCAGCTTGAAAATCCAAGCGCTTCATGCAACTAGCTTGGTGTTTAGAATAGCTTGAGCTTGAAAAATCACAAGCAAAACGCTCAAAGCTTCAAGCTTCACGCTACAAGCCAGCTATGGGAACCCACCTTAAGAATTTGCTTTAAAGCTCTAGCAAGCTACGGGAATGTACCTTTATAGTCCGGACCTTGAGAGTCCAGTGGCTACCATCTGTTCCGGGATCTAAAGGAGTTTATCTACGGCCTGCATTTCAGCGACGAGGAACAAGTGAAAACTGCTTGACTTTCTTCACTGGCGGCCGCTTTTATGAAGTGACCATGTGGAAGTACGTGGAAACGCTATAACAATGCTTAAATAAACGTGGAAACTATGTGGAAAAATAGTTTAAGGTACATAGAATCTGGTAAAGAAAAAATTTTGAAAATATATATAGCAGTTTTGCTTTTATTACAAAACGGTTCTTATTTTAAAAATGACCCTCGTAATTATGATACTTATGCACATATAGTCGATTATTTCCAAAAAGTAGATAGATATATTAATTCTTGTCATTTAAATTTATGTGGTGTTACATAATTCCATTTTATTGTAGAAAAATAATTGTTTTTCGGAGTCGAGTTTCGAACTTTCTTGACACTACGAATCTAGTACGCTGCTGCTATGCCTTGCGCTCTTCGACGAAATAGTTTATTTCAATAGCTTATAATGAACTCGGAATATTTTGAATGCAAATATTTGCAAAACAATTGATTAGTGGATTTTCTCCTTCTACCCTGTTGCATCTTATATTAAGACCTATTACTATACAAAAATTTGTGCAAATCGATTGGTACCATGTCGAAAGGTTTCCTCGTCAGAAGAAATACTGTACTTTGGAAGATATTTTTATGTCAGATTACCAAAATTTAAAAACTTTACACAGAATGTCATCCAAATCTACCAGATTCAATCCCAAGCAGACTAAGGGCTATTTACCTTGTGTTTATACATCCTAAGTTAAACAGAGTTATATCAGAGCTAAATGATTACCAACATCTTTTTTCTTTACGCATGGCAATCATTTATTGTTCAGTCCCTCAAATACCTCTCAAAACTGATTCTATCATAGTTATTTGTCCTCTCCCTCCATATTTCATAACTATCTGGCCAGCGTACATCATTCGTAGTTTTCACATCCCAAACCAGCCTTCTATCTCCACTGCATCAAGAATTTTTGTATTGCACAAGTTTCAATGCAATAAATAAACATTCTCTCATGCTCATATTTTTTTTGCACATACTGATAAATTACGATACTATAATTATTACAGCAGCTCTATATAACTAACATGCAAATGTATTCTCAAAATTTATGGGAGCTAACTTATGTGCATCATAATATTGCCTATAGACTTATAATTTTTTTATACGTACAATGAAAAATAGTCCAATGCTGAGCTATAATATTTGGACACCCCTTAATGGGCGATCAAAATGATCCGGTTGTAATAAAATAGAGAATGTGAATCTAGGTGTGGATAAACTAAGATTGATCTCCCAGAGTTCTAATCTGAATCCTATCGAGCATCTTTGGCATATAGGCTACTGGAACTTTAGTACGTGACCATTAAGACTGCCCACAAGACATGTCTAATGGAGGAATATACGAGACTATTCAGAACTTATGTTACAGAAGAATATGGTAGATACAAAGTATTAAAACAACATTTTTATTACGCAATGTGTGTCCTATCTCTCAAATGGTAGCGCATGATTATAAAAGTCCCGTTTCATAGCTGGCAAGATCGCCAGATCTTAATCCGCTGGACTTCTTCTGGGGACATTTGAAAACCCTTGTGTATACCACGCTTGTAGAACATGTCCATGTTCTTTCCACGGATTGTTGACGCCTGTAACACCATACGTATTAACAGGTGTGGCAGTCAATGCTTTGGCGATGCCTGTGTTGTGTACATTAAAGGGGGCATCAGTTAGAAGCACTTCTGCCATTGCACCTCTGCTCTATCATCAGCGAGCCAAGCCCCTAGCCCTTAAATGAATGATCGCTGCAACTGAAGCAAGTGAGACTGGTGCAATATAGGACACACATTGCTTAAAAAAAAGAGGATTTATATTGCATTTGGGTATTTATTATTTTAGTAGTAGAAACACACAATGCTGAATGTTTTTATTTCTACCATATTCTTCTGTAACATATGTTCTGAATCACCCTGTATAACTTCATATTTAAAAATTTTAATAGAGAGTGTGTCAGGAACATTGAACGCCGATATAACAGCAAAAGATTTTAGCATACAAATTGACGATGTAGACATAGCCGTTGAAATGGAAGGCCAGACGTCATGTCGGCAGGTGACAAGGCCGTCTTCCCACCAAGCCAACTCCCTGCGGATGACTGGATTATCCAAAGAGAAGGAGAAGGGAAGCACGACCGGGGATTGTCGAGCTGAGTGCGCAGGTGCGCCTCAAAATCTGACAAGGATGGTTAAAGAACAACTCCACTCAAAAAATCGATATCATTTTTTTGCAGAATATCATTATTTGAAACCAATCGCGTTTAAAGCGTGTAAAATGTTACTTCCAGTCTTCACCCTCGCGCTCCATTTTGTATCAGCTGACTATCTCTTCAGCCACGTCGGTCTTTACATTGGTCGGGCGAGATATGCAAAGGATGATCGCTTCTCAATGGTTCATAACAGTAAGTCTGAACGTCTATATCGTTTCGAATGAAATTTCTTCCATATCCTTTAAACGGAATTAAAATCAATGAAGACGTCAATCATGCAAGGACGTCACTTCCACTTGTGTAATGGAGCACGGGAAGTGAACTTTACTCGTAATTTTCGTTCGTTTTATTTATTTCGCGTTTGATTTGAAATTTTTCATTTATGCCACGTTATTATTTTTATCTCGAATTTTCATTTTAAATAAAGTTGTATATTAGGTCGGAGTTGTCCTTTAAAAGGAGGCGCATCCAGCTAATAAGGAAGAGGGTTTCCCAGTCAGTCCAGGTGTTCGGAATTTCTCCGCAGTTCAGCGGGACACAACAATGTGATTTGTCACAAAGCAAGTCTACACCGACCAAGGAGAATGAGTTCACAGAGCAACATTAATCATTCAGCCCGATTGTGCAGAAAAAGCAAAGGTCTTACATTAATGATAGAAGCAAAAGAATTCAGGAATCATCTACAAGTGAGATGCAAGTATTGATGATTAATTCATTTCCTAAGATACTGCTGCGAGATGAGGATTGCACGAGCAAAGCCGTTCTCAGCCCAGCAGTTAACAAAAGCTGTAAATCATCATTAAGACAATTGTCCAAGAGGATAATACTTCTGGCATTGCAGTTCCACACCCACTCTCCAGTCATAAGCATCAATTTATAAAAGGTCACCAGGACTTACTCCAAAGATAAGGAGAACTGTTCATTAAGTAATAGACCTAAGGAAGTGTCACTAGGAAGCGTTACACCTCAAAAAATTTTATTCGACATTCAGAAGTGAGCCGTCCTAGTATTGCATCCAGGGCCAACTGGCCCATCAGTGCCGGCCGTTTTTTCCATAGGATGCTCAGATTCTGCAGCTGAGCAGATTTCAGTCAGAGAGCGCCCACGTTCTTCAAAAGTGCTTTAGTTCTTTGTGCCCAGCAGGAATTTAATGCTCTCGTCGACAGATGACATCCCAGTAGAAGTTGATCCACCCAAAGCATTCACCAGGCTCCCTAATGGATGCCCTAGGGGTTCGCTGTGCATTAGCAAGGGGGATAGTTTTAAGGGTATTAGTTTTAATTAAAAGTCAATAGATTATAGCTATAGTTTATGCTATTTGACAGTTGCTTAGAAAAACTAATGATGGTAACTATTTAATGTATTTTACTTCAAGTTCACCATCGACATTCAATTTACCCTTGGACAGTTGCCATCTTCTAGAGTAGCGGTAATCCATGCCCTACAGCCATTCTTCTTACCTGCGTTATTTCTACGTTAAGCCCTCACCAATCCAGAGAAGTGCCACCTTGAATTTTCAATGTCGACTACCTCGTTCTTCAGTGATCAAAAGAGGTAGCCATGGCAGCATAATGTGCTGCACTGAAGCTTCATTGTTTGTATCTTAAACATATTAACTTTAAACATTATTTTAATTTTATTCTTGTAAACCAAGTTATTAAATGCACAAGATTAAAATATATTCTTATGAATATACAACTCGTTTTCACCCCTCCTTTCTCTCTATCCGTTTAATCATATCTCTAAGAAAACACGTGACAGATGGGGAGATGCTTGGTTGCAAAAACGGCGCAGACCACACCGTTAATAGCCCTGTGGATTCAATTAGGAGTATATTCAACTGCAAGATTGTTGCTTCTGGAAAAAAAATTTCTTTACAATATTCTGCTTGTTCTTAGATGTAACAAGAAGACGTAAACGACTCGGACATAAGAAACATTCCAGCGCGTGGATGAGGCGCTATGGAAAGGAAGATTCTACGTTAGAAGAGCGAGTGGTTGAGATGCTTCTGAAGTCCGGAAAAGTAAGGATAAGAATATAGAATTAGAATATTTGGACGTAAAGAAAATTTTAAAGCTAGTCTTAAGAAGTAGATAGTAGATAAGAAATTATTCAAATTATTATTATTATTGCTACTATTATTGTTTCATAAAATGAAAAATTGTTACAATTTATATTTAATTTATTTTATTAAAGACTAAAAAAAAAGAAGTCATAATCCTCATGCCATTGTAGTCATTAAAGTTTGGCAGTAGATAACTTTCGTTCCAAGGAAATTAGGATTATAAAGTTGAAGCTTTACTAGGAAAATATTGAAGAAAGTTAAAAGAATAAAGAAAAAATATTAGCAAGAAATATTTGAATATTTTATTTCTTCAAGGAAAACCCATTACGAAGATGGAGAAAGGAGTGAGTAAAATGAAGTCAAATATGGCATCGCAGAAGGACTTGAGAACCTGGCTGACGAAAGAAAGATACAGCAGTAAGAGAGTGAAGACCACATGTTCGTATTATAGTGGATATTTGCAATTAGTCAATATAATAGAAGAATGGGACGAAAGCAACAGAATTAGGGTCTATGTCATTACTTTTTCTAAGATTTAAGAAGTAAAAAACAGGAGAAATTGGTTAGAAGAAGAGTTAATAGTAAAAAGTAAGATTCCTTCTCACCCCATTTTCCTGACTAAACCCTGTGATTTAACAGCGTCTTCGTTTATCAATTGAGTATTTAACGATTTTACTTTTCTTTCCTTTTTTCGTTTTTCTTCTTTCCTTGGTCATTTACTTCATTGACTGAGATTAGTCAATGAAGTAAATGACCAAGGAAAGAAGAAAAACGAAAAAAGGGAAGAAAAGTAAAATCGTTAAATGCTCAATTGATAAACGAAGACGCTGTTAAATCACAGGGTTTAGTCAGGAAAATGGGGTGAGACAGCTCTTATCAAGAAAGAATTGAGGAAGAGTGAGAAGAGGAATGTAATTTGTTAGAAATTAAAGAAGAAACTCCAGATAAACCGATAGAAGGGGAAAGTTTAATAGTCGAGAAATTTGTTGTATCAAGTGAAGAGGAATTATTTGTAAATCTGAGTAGCATACGTTTAAATGACGAAGAAGAGAGGTGGTCCAAAGAAAGGATTGAACAAATAATTCAGTATAAACAATTCATCAAGGAGAGAGTTACAAGCAAGAGATAGATCATTGTTAGAAGGCTTTGCAAGACAGTTAACAAAAGATTAATTGTTACGGAAAATATGGACATGCATAAAATAAAAGAGTTATCATGATTTGAAAGTAACAAAGAACTTAAGAAGCTAGTTTGGCCATCATGATATGGTTTAATAGAAAGAGACATTACATCATTCACATTTAGCAGTATAGTGCTTCAAAAGTTAGATTAACAAGGAAAAATTAGTGAACATAGTGAAATAGTCTTGTTTAATCAGCTTAGTTATAAATGCACACTGGAAACTTAGTTCCTAAGACGTTTGAAAGGGGAATCCAACTAAGGAAGATGAAATGTAAAATAAGAGTGATCTAGACTATATCATCATCATCATTATCATCATCATCATCATCACATCACATCACAGTCAACCATTTGCAATACACTGCTGGATGAAGGTCTTCTCTAAACGCTTCTATTCTTCTCTGTCTGAAGCTTTGGATTTCCAGTTGACGCCAGCCACCTTCCTTATTTCGTCGATCCACCTTGCACGGGGTCGTCCTCTCACGTCTTGTCTTCTAGCGATGTGACCAGCCCATTGCCATTTAGAATGTTCGATCCGTTCGATGACGTCAATCACCTTCGTTTGACTTCTTATCCAGCTGTTGCATTTTCCATCTCTTTTTGTAATTCCCAGCATACATCTTTCCGTGCTTCTCTGTGTCGTCTGTACTCTTTGTGTTGTCCTCCTTGATAAAGTCCATGCTTCAGCTCCATAAATGTGTGTTGGTACACACTGGTTGAAAACTTTTTATTTCTAGCTAAGTGGCATGCTGCTCTTCAAGATAATGTTATTTTTGCCAATAGCACTCCATGCTGTTTTAATTCGTCTATTAACTTCATTCAGAATGTTGCCATCCATATTGATTTCTTGTCCCAGGTAAATGTAGCTCTGTACTTCTTCAATCACGTTGCTGCCTGCCATGACCTTCTGTTTTGGAGCAAATGCATTGAATATAACTGTTGTCTTCTGTGTTCAGTTTCAGTCCTACACCCCGGCTATCCTCTGGTAGTTCTTGTAGCATTTCCTCCAATTCAGAAGGACTACTGCTGGTGATAACGATTTCATCGGCAAAACGAAGATGGTTAAGAAATTCACCGTTTATTTTAAGTCCTTTCTTGTCCACTTCAGTTCTTTGAAGACTTCCTCTAAAACTGCTGTGAAGAGTTTGGGTGAGATGATGTATCCTTATCTTACTCCCTTTCCAAGGTTGATCCTTGCTTTTCCTTTATCCAAACGAATGGTTGTAGTCGCTTTACTAAAAATCTTCTGGAGAATACTAATATAGCTTCCAGCTATTCCCGTTCTTTCTAGAGCTTTCACTACAGCATGTGTGAACACCGAGTCGAAAGCTTTCTCAAAGTCGATGAAGGCAAAGCAAAGTGGTACTTGATATTCGTTGTGGCGTTCGATAGGTTCTCTAATAACTTAAATGTGGTCGATCGTGCTATCCGTTTCCAAAGCCCGCTTGTTCTCTTGGTTGTGCCGAGTGTAATGCTGAATCCAGTCTGTTTGTCAGGACTTAGCTGAAGATCTTATAAACAGATAGGTTTGAGAAATAGCTGATAGGGTGTTCTGGATATTTTCTCTGTCTCCTTTTTTGAAAAACAGAACCATCAATGCATTATTCCAATCATCCGGTACATCTGACGTCTCAAGGCATTTAGTGAAAAGACCTGCCAGTAACTTGTTGAGTTCTTCTCCTGTTTTCTTAATCAGGTCAATTATAATTCCATCTTCTCCGGGGCACTTTCCTTTCTTCATGGACCTAACAGCCTTGTCAACTTTACCTTCCATAACTGGTGAAACTTCATCTTTTCCTTTCAGTTGGTCTGCTCTTCTTATGTCATTATCATCCTCATATTTGTAAAATTTATGAACAAATTTTAAAAAAAAATCTATTTAACTTCAACAAGATTTAATTAATGTAAACAAAAACAAATGAATGTTAAAAACTGACGACAGTTTCTATTGTAACAACACAGTTTTAAAATATAGAAGAATATTAAAACCCGATTAAGCTATAATTTAACTATACAATTTAAAAAAACCTTCCCGTCCCCAAATACAATAAATCATATACAGTATTACCCACTTATAATGAACACGGCAAGAACGAACACCCGCATATAGCAAAAAAAATTCGGCCCCAACCCTGTCAGTCTATTTCCTATGCATTTTTACACGTTTATTGAGAATTTTTTTTGAAAGAAATCCGGTTACAGCGAAGGGAAATCGATGAAATTTATTCGGAAAATATCACTAATTGTTACTATAAGTCGGTTTAGACCGAATGCGTAGACACGTGTAACATTTTTTCCTAACTGCGATTTTTCTTTATTGTGATTGGTTGGTTAAAAATTCCCGCCACCACAGCCGCCACGCCTAGTTGAACGATCACTTGATTGTACTTGAACTACTTGAACCAATCATATGATTGTGCCACCACATGGTTAGTTAACTGCAAGGCCCACGAGCATTTAAGGGCTTGGTTGATTTTGTCAAGTCATTCATGCAAAATTTTTCATGGAGTTCAACATGGCTAAACCAAAGCTAAACGCTCTATCTCTAGAGTTAAAGTTAAAGATTTTAGATGCACGCCATCGCGGAACAGAGCCAGAGAATCCAAGATGGCGGAGAGGAGCCAAGAAAGTGACGTGAACCAGAACAGCCCATACTATCATCGAAGCAGATGGACTCGCTGATGAATCAAGTAAAAAATTACATAACCATCTACGGTGATGCGCCAAAGGAAATTTTTGAAAGTTACTTTAAGTTGCATAAATCTATAAACAAAAATTATGTAAAAACTATGAAACAGAAAACCATATTGGATTTTTTTCATCCTGAATAAAATTCACTAAAACAATGATTGTCTAGTTTTAATGCCTAGTTTATGCCTAAAACAATTGACTAAAACAATGATTATGCCTACTTTTATGCCTAGATTATGCATAGTTTTATTTCTAGTTTTAATTCTATGACTGTACGTACATTTTTATTACATTCGGATATAACAAAATCGGGATATAACGAAAAGAAACTCCGTTCCCTTGAATTTCGCTATAAGCGGGTGATACTGTATACAGGATTTACATTTAAAATTAAGAACATTCCCTCAAACTTTCTTAACGTAGGTTTAATTCTTCTTAACGTAGCTTGAAGATCAAGTCAAGCTTTGAAAGACGTGAAACTGCTGAATTAAGTAGAGACGATAGAATTAATCTTCAGTCAAGTTCCCGGATTTTTAGTCAAGTGCTAAATTCTCAAGGATTTTTAGACTTTGCGATTCACAAAACTTTGGTTTGATTTTTAAATGTATATTTTGTATATATATTTTTTAAGTGCTGCTTGAGGGATTTTTAACATGGAAAGGTTCTTAATTTTAAATGTAAATCCCTGTATATATGATTTTATTGTATTTGGGGACGGGAAGGTTTTTTAAATTGCGTAGTTAAATTGTTATAGCTTAATCGAGTTAAATTTAACATTCTTCTATATTTTAAAACTGTGTTCGTACGATAGAAACTTGTCAGTTTTTAACATTCATTTATTTTTTTAATATATTAATTTAAAATAAATAAAAACTCCCTTTAATAAAAAATATAAATAAAAATAAATAATAAAAACAACGAATAAAAGTCACCCAATGGAGAAATGCAAAGGTTGAAGGACGAAACACAATTGATACGAAGGTCTCGTGGAGATTATGTAGATGGAGAATGTCAGCCTTTGCATTTCTCCATTGGGTGACTTTAATTCATTGTTTTTATTATTTATTTTTATTTATATTTTTTTAATTAAATGGAGTTAATATTTATTTTAAATTAATATATTTTATCACAACTCCTACTCTTATATAATAATTTTCATTTATTTTTGTTTATATTAATTTAATGTTGGTGAAGTTAAATAGATTTTTTAAAATTTGTTCATAAAATTAAACTCTTCAACGTAAAATATACATTACACAGGGTGTTTTTGAATTGAGTACAGATTTTTTGGGAGATGATAGAAGAGGTCCTTAGAAGTATTTTTTGTCATATGAACATGTGGTCCCCGCAGCTCCGTTTACTTACAATACTGCAATGACATCGGGACGCAGTGGATGTTGGTAGGCCTAAATTATTTTATTTCTAACAATTAACATAAGCAATCTACTGTTAATAACTTTTAAAGTAATTGTTTGCAAAGAAATTTCAAGGTGCACGTGCTTGTTTGTTAAAAAGTCTCAGGACAAACTTCGTCAAGGAGATTCCATGGTATCCAACCCCTTTGTAAAATACGATTAGTCCACATGTAAATGAACTAATCGCATTCTGGGAAAGCAGTCATTTCGAACAATTACTGTAAAAGTCATACAGTAGATTGCTTGTGTTAATTGTTAAAAATAAAATAATCTAGGCCTATCAACGCACACTGCGTCCCGGTGTCATTTGATTGTTCAATGTAGTATTGCAAGTAAACGGAGCTGCGGGGACCCCATGTTCATATGACAAAAAATACTTCTAAGGACCTCTTCTATCATCTCCCAAAAAATCTATAGTCAATTCAAAAACACCCTGTAGATTTGTAAAGTTTATTATAGAAGTCCTCCACAATGTCGATGATTTCACTTCCATTCTTCGTGATTGTGCCATTTGGTATCTTGAGTGCAAATATTCCCCTTCTTCCGATGCAGAGCTTTCTCTTAGCAGTTTTCAAACTCTTGTTGTCTTCAACCCCCTTCTTGACAAGATTGCAGTTGAACTTCCGAACATTTTCTGTGATGTGTTTCCATATTGTCTTTCAAAGCTCCCCATATTCTATTACTCATTTTGTATCTTCTCTTTTTGGCTTCATTTCTCTTCGTTTCTTCATCAATTTCCTCGTTTCTTCTGTGATTTTCGTCTGTGGTTTGGAAACTTGTTCTCCAGCTACTTCTTCCGCTGCTGCTTTCAAGTGTTTAGTTAGTGTCCTGTTAACATCTGTAATGTCATCTTCTTGGATGGCGCTCTGTAAGATTTCAGTTATAGCTGGAATTCAGTTCTGCGTTGCTGTAGGCGTGCAATGTTGATGATCTTCTTTGTGTTCTTGAGAAGTTTTCGTGTTTCTGTTCTCGTGTTTAGGAGAAGTTTGCATCTTACCAGTCTGCGGTCGCTTCCCTGTATTGAAGTTGTTGAGAACACTGTAGTCTTGGATCAAGTGCTTCCTATTTGCTAGAATGTGATCTATTTCACTAGTTGCTCCGTTTGGGCTTTTCCAAGTCCATTTACGCTGAACTTTCTTCTTGAAAAATAAATTCATGAAGTGCATTTGTTCGTACTCTTCAAGTGCAAGTTTCACCGGTTTGTTCCCTCTTCCAATTCTTGTGTCATATCGATGACTACCAATGAAATTTTATCCTTTCTTTTCCTCTCCGACACGGGCGTTAAACTCGCCCATGACGACTTTCTGTATCATCTTGGATAATTTCCTGTTTGGATCATCTTGCTAACTTCTTAAAAGTCATCGACTTCCTCATCAGAGTAGCTTGTGGTTGGCACATAGACCTGTATGATCTGTATCTTGTATCTTCTCGACAATTGGATGACCAATCTTGCAATTCTGTCGGAGGTACTATCAAGCTCAAAGATTAGATTCTTCCATTTCTTATGAATAAGGAATCCAACACCACTTACTCTTCCGTCGTGCCCAATGTTCAGCTTTTTATCTGGTAATTTTATCTTCACGTTTTCTTCTTACTTTGCAGAGTCCAATGATATCCTATTTGGTCCTATTTATTTCTTCTTCTAGTTCTTGCAGACGACTCTGAGGAAAGGGAACGTTCGTTATAGGTAGCCAGGTTCCGTGTCTTGTGATGACCAGGTCCAAACCGGAACTGAGAGCCATGGCTGATTATGACAGGTAATCATGGCTGATTTTGAAGGGTAACTTTTAGAGAGTAGCGTGCCAAGATCCTACGCGCTGACCCAGTGCGTGTGGGAGAAAGCCCATCCACGTCCTTTCACCATGCACAAGGCATGATTACTAACAGGCTGCCCCAACTTGAAGGTACGGATTAGACATTAGGCTTCTACTCCTAGTTGATTCTTTTAAGTCCTTGAAGGCAATTAGAGGGACATCCCCTAGTTATGAGTAGAACCCATTTGCATCCCCTAGAATATATAGATTTCAGAAAAACACCAGAAGG
The DNA here is from genome assembly GCA_023313115.1 of Rhysida immarginata. Taxonomy (NCBI): domain Eukaryota; kingdom Metazoa; phylum Arthropoda; class Chilopoda; order Scolopendromorpha; family Scolopendridae; genus Rhysida; species Rhysida immarginata. The sequence continues at coordinate 888,398 of JAHWFO010116803.1, forward strand.
GTATAAAACAGGCATACAGCAAAAAGTAGGAGAAACACAAAAAGAAATAGATCAGGCCGAAGAGCATTTTAAAGTAACTTTAAGAGTTATGCAAAATAGAAAATATATAGAGAAAAATAGTAAAGAAAATTCGACGGCCTAGAGTCGAACCAGGGACCTTCGGGTTACCATCCCGATGCTGCAAGCGCGGCTCCTTGTTCGCAAGCCAGGACTATCTTTACTATTAAATGGCGTATAATAATAATAATTGGAAAATGGTCTTTGGAGGATTTTTTCACGCCATTACCTCCGATCTTGGTGAATAAATAGAGAAAAATAGTTAAGAAAATTCCACGGCCTGGACTCGAACCAGGGACCTTCGGTTTACCGTCCCGATGCTCTACGGGTTACGTTTTCCAATTATTATTATAATTATACAAAACTTAAATTAAGTTTGTATGCCATCTTAATTTAAGTTTTGGTATATTTTATTTAATATTAATTAACTTGTTTTATATTATTAACCATGTGTTTGTGACCTATGGGAACCTAACTCTTTGATCAAATTTGACCGTACTGGTCCCATTGGGCCACTTAGTATTATTTCTAACAATTTCATAAAATAAAATGAAATAATGAGTTTAGAATGTTTGCTGACAAGAATAAATAAGCAAGACGAAGTAATTGCGAGTTTACTAAGAGAGATTAATCTTCTGGAGGAAGAAGTTAAGAAATTGGAAGGTGGAATAGATGAAGCCCAGCTAATTAGAAGATTAAAGCAGAGACGAAATAAGAAAGCGAAAAACTCTGCGGGAAATAAAAAAATTAGAAGAGGATAGGGGTATCATACATACAGGGTGCGCCAGAGAAACTTACTTATTTGAAAAAACTCCCGAGCGGTGAGTTGGGTGGGTAGAGGGGTGATAGGGGGCGCTACTGGAGGGGGAAATCCCCAAGTTTGTTTCTCTCTCCAGTCAGGTGCCATCATGCTCTGGTCTAGAGAACAGCGGGCGGAAAACGAACGCGCAGTTACCGTGAATGCAGCTCGGTACAGGAACATGATCGAGGAATTTTTTCTTCCACGCCTCGAAGAAATGAACGTTAGGGATGTTTGGTTTCAGCAAGATGGAGCCACAGCACACACAGCACGAGACTCAATGAATTTTTTGCGGAAACATTTCCCCGACCGCCTCATCTCTCTCAGAGGCGATCTCCCATGGCCGGCTCGCTCTCCAGATTTGGCTCCATGCGATTTTTTTTATGGGGCTATTTGAAATCCCTGGTTTATGTCGATCGACCACGGACAATAGCTCACCTCAAGAACAACATTCGCGATGCCATTGCCAACATACCGATCGATGTGCTGCAAAGAGTGGACACGAACTTCAAAAATCGACTTAATCAGTGTATGCGCAATGGGGGTCGCCATTTAATCGCCATGTAATTTTCAAAACTGTATAAAAAAATTGGGATATTGTATTCTCAAATAAAAAAAGAATTAAAACAATAACTGAAGTTCTTTTGTTTTTATTGACCTTTCAAATAAGTAAGTTTCTCTGGCGCACCTTGTAGAAGTAAAGTTGTGCAGAAAGAAGAGGAAAAATATGACAAAAATAATATTCATAAGAGAAGGATAAATGAAAAAAATTTAAAGTAAAAAGTAGTAAAAAGTAATAAAACGTGTTATAGACTACAGTTTCCAAACAAGGGTAACATAAAGAAGAATTTAGTAACATTAAGAAAGCTAAAGATATTTGTGAAAAACCAAATGATTGGACTAATAGAAACTTGGTTTTTAAAATTGGTCCCAAAGGACAGAAACGAAAAGGCTACGAATAAACACAAAAGAGGAATAACAGAGGAAAAAATAAATAGGTGACAAGGCAAAAACCAGCAAAAGGGTCATTAGAAGAAATGGTCCTAGGAAAAGAACAGCAGATCATACCAAAAGGAGAAAAAGCAACTAAGTAAGAATCGTGAAAATAAGGAGAAGTGCAAAAAGTAATAGGGTTATAAATTTATTACTCAAGGGGAATCTGAAAGGGACAAGCCATCGAAGAAGTCTGCGATTAAACATTAGTAATTTTCCCCACAGGTTTGGCGACGGGATGAAGTCACGTCATCAGAAGAATGACGTGGACATGGCCATTGAAATGGATGGCCGGACGTCGTGTCGGCAGGTTTCAAGGCCAACTACCCGGCAGGTGACAAGACTCTGGAATCGAGGAAACATCTACAAGTGAGATGCAAGTATTAATGAATAATTATAATTTAATTCATTTCCTAAGATTTCGCATCAAGACGATGATTGCGCGAACAAAGCCGTACTCAGCACAGCAGTTAACAAAATCCGCAAATCGTCAATAGTGCTTTGCCGTCGCCCATGCCAAAGTATCGTAAGACAACTCTCCAGGAAGATAATACTGCTGGCATTGCTGTTCCACACCCACTCTCCCGTCATAAGCATCAATTTATAAAAGTTCATCGGACCGACTCCAAAGTAAAGAGAACTGTTCATTAAGTAACAGACCTAAGGAAGCGTTACTAGGTTACCCCTCAAGAACTTTTATTCAACATCCAGGACGACTGGCCTGTCATTTAAGAGATATAAACACACATCAGACATGAGCAACACAATCAACACATTACATAATATATGGACATATGAAAACATAAGTTAGCTGTAAAAACACAACGCCTGAAGAGAACAACATGCACTCAGCACAAACAATAGAATAAATTATTCTCAAACAATGAGAATACATTCTATAAGCAGTTAAACAAAGACTATGCACACACACACACACACACACAAAACCCTGATCTGCCAACACAAACAGCACTCCACCATTATTGGTCGTCTCTTTGGTCTGTCTCAGTTGAACATAATAGAGAAGCTAGCTGGATCAGGGAATAGGAGCAATCAGCATCCACACTATCAAATATGCCTTATACAGACATAACACCAGGTAAACTCTCACAAGTCATTAAACGTACTCACAATTGGAAGGCTCCAGGTGTAGACAGGATTCAGAACTTCTGGTATAAGCGCTTCACATGTTTACATCTGACCCTTGTAAAACAGATTTCCAACACTTTGCAAACACCACAGACATTGCCACATTTTCTCACACAAGGAGCAACGTACATGGTACAAAAGTCACACAGCACTACAGATCCTGCACAATATCGACCTAACACATGCCTGCCTACACTTTACAAAATAATAACTTCCTGTATCGCAAACAAAATTTATACACACACATAGACACGAACAACATTCTCAATGAGCAACAAAACGGATGCCGTTGAAATCACATGGGATGCAACGAGCAACTCGTGATAGATAGTGTGGTTCTACGGCAAACTCACAATAAACATCGACACCTCCATGCAATCTACGTTGATTACAAAAAGCCTTTGATAGTGTCCCGCACTCATGGCTTTTATATACACTACGATTGTATAAAATAAACCCTACACTTATCACATGTTTAGACAATACAATACTGCATTGGAGAACTAAACTACACATCACACTGAACATTGAAACCATCACGACTGACAAAATACAGATAAACCGGGGCATTTTCCAGGCTGACCCACTGGGCTCACTCTGGTTTTGTCTAGCACAACTTACGGCTACACGATTAAACACAATAAAAGCTGCCACTACACGCTTTCACACTTATTCTACATGGATGACATGAAAATCTATGCCTCCACACAAACACACTTGCATCAGTTACTTGACATTACACAAACTTTTGCAAAAGACATACACATGCAATTTGGGTTGGACAAATGCAAAAACATTCACATTGAAAATGGAGTACTCAGGGAAGGGGGCTTCACTTTAGAAGATCCAGGTCACATTGCTGGTATGAAAAATGACGACTTTTACAAAAATCTAGGATTTAAATAAGCCAAGCTTCTGGAGCACAAACCCAAAGAATACACAAACGAAACATCTTCATAGGCTAGAGGCAATAATTAAAACACATTTAAATTCCAGAAATTTAATAAAGGCTATCAATACTTATGCCATCCCAATACTCTCCTACTCCTTTGGAGTCATACAGTGAACACACACGGATCTTGAGGTACTTGAAAAGAAGCAACGTACACTGATTACAAAGTACAGAAAGCACCATCCACACGCAGCTATTTCAAGACTCACCCTGCCTCGTTCAGAGGTAAGCAGAGATCTTATTGATATAATAGATCTACACCAGAAACAGACTCAGTCCTTCAGAGAATTCTTTACTCTAAACAACACACATCACCATTACACAAAGCAGTCTGCATGGCTGATACAAAATACACACCTTTGAATCTGAACAGCACGCAGAACACCCATAACATCCATATAACATGCCATGCATTAAACTTCAATCATGGCTCGCAAAGCAACTCCACGGTAGACATCCTTCTGACCTCAACCAACCGCAAGTCGATAAAAAAGCATCGAACTTTTGGTTGAGTGAAGGGAGTCTCTTTGGGGAAACTGAAGGAATTATGGTTTATTAACCATACAAGAGCCGTTTAATAACACTAAAAGCCACAGAAAACATATCAAATATTCGACTAATGGGTCTTGCAGGAAATATCTTATCGCAGAGGAAACCATCCAACACGATGTATCAAATTGCAAAACAGTCACGCTGACAGATTATTTACACAGACATAACCAGGTAGCCAACAGCAACATCTAGCTAAAATACACAAGCTCAGGGACATCCCAACTCCATATTGTAAATATATCCCAGACACTGTCTTAGGCCCGCCGCAAATAAAAAATTAGGAGCCACCTGGTCGCTAAGCCACACCTTGTCGCTCGTTGTCGACTGCAGTGGGGGGTTCGTCAAGGTCACACTGCTGACGTCAGTTGTCGCTCTTTGTCGCTTGTCGCCAGCTCCTTCCCGCCGCAAATACAAGAGTGTCGCCGGCTCACCCGTCTTCTCTCCTAAGGTAAATACATAATAACTATTTAAATAAATAAATGCGGTAGTGAAATATTTATGCCTTTGGTCCTGTGAACTGATGTTAGTAACGGTTTAATTATTTTCAACTAATGTTTTTATTTATATCTCATTTTTTAAATCATATTCAATAACTAATTCAGAAAACAAAACAGGTGCAGACTATACAGAACATTTTTTTTTGCTTAGAAAATATAAGCTAACATCCAAAATTCAATTATGAAAATATTGAAACCAAATATTGTGCCTTTCATTAATTTTTTGAATAAATTAAGATGTAATTTAAGTATTATCTAAGTTCTTTCATATTTAAGTATTTTGTAGGGTTGTTTTAATATTTTTTTATAGTGTTGTTTAAATAATAATAATAAATCTATATTTTACGATACCCTTGCCAATAAGATGAATTTTACGAACTTTTAGCTTCTCAGGCTAATGTACGATGAATCACATATACAATTACATGAATTTATTTGTTCATAATATCAGTTCATGATAATATCAGTTATATCATATAATGTTTTAACCATCACTGGATATGAAACATTAAAAAGTTAACCTAAAACCAAGGAATATTTAGAATTTCTTTATTATAAAAAATATTAACACCTTAGAGAACACCACATAAACTATATTTGGACAGAGCTATAATCACCGACAAAACTATCCCTCATAACAGACCAGACATTACACTAGTAGATCAGCAAAACAAAGCGACCTACATAATTGATATCTCCATCCCCAACGCACACAATCTACAAAAGAAATACACTGACAAAATTATTAAATATAAGGTTCTTTCACACTAAATAAAACGCTAATAAAAAATAAATTAGGAGCGACCTGGTCTCTAGCGACAGCTTGTCGCTCGTTGCCGCCTGCAGTGGGAGGTTCGTCAAGAGGCGCATTCGTTTATTCGTACGATCTGCACGATGATGACGTCGATAATACGCCCCGTGCAATTACCTTTTAGTGCATTCAGTGCTGTCTCTGTGTCAGTGCACGATCTTTCACAGAACGGTTCGCGCGTTTTGAGCCAAACCAACAACATGGCGATTGCTCAACGACTCCTTTTTCATCACCCCTAAAGTCTAAATTTCAAATTTTTAAAGTCTTTTTCACTTGCTAACTTTTTTTTTAATCTGTATAAACTCTTCATCCACTTGTGTCACGTTACAAATGGATGCGCAGTGGAAAGTGCGGAAAATGCTGGGTAACTGAATGACACAAGCCAACTATTTTAGTCAGGGAACCAAATGAAAAATTTATTGAAATAAATAAAATTAATAGTTGAACCAGGAAAACTTTTCTTGCACAGAAACCCATTTATACTATAACATCAGCTTACATCTAAGCAAAGTCAACTCGTACTGCTGAAAATTGAAACAGCATTCAATAATCAATAATTCTTAATAACAATCTAGTTACAATCAAAATAACTTAAAGTCATACATAAACTTTATGACAAAATAAACACGTTGCTACGTCAACATTGTAATCAATAATTCTTACCCTTTCGGAATTCAGTTGCGAATGCCAAACAAAAACCTAATTTAATGGGTCAAAGGCTCACTAGCCTAACTCAGTCATAACTTACTACTACGGTCTTTCAAATTCAAATTTGGCTTTAAATTTACAATAGTTATGAGTCCACAGTTCAACAATTAAAGCACTATAAATCAGCTAGAAATATTAGCACACTTCTTATAATAGCTACTCAAAATAATCGTATTATGACATGCTTTCATAATCAAATAAATAATGCATAAGCATTCATGAAATACATTCTTATACTTCTTTTCGTTTTTAGAATACTGAAATTTTTAGCTAACAATTTTATCTAACGCATAACA
>JAHWFO010116803.1:896593-937226 GCA_023313115.1 Rhysida immarginata
TAATAATAATAATAATAATAATAATAATAATAATAATAATAATAATAATGGAGTGTCATTAATTATAATAATGGCAAAATGGAACAATGGAGTGTCAAAATGTTTCGTATCCAGTTTCTGCATAATTATTCTTAAAAATATCTATCATTTCTCTGTCGTCCACTGTATTTTTTCACTGGTTTTCCCTATGGAGGAATTAGATGTTTTGATTGGCTATCGACGATGTTGTCGTTGGTCGCTTCCAATTGAATTCAGCTCAACAGAGGCGACGTCGCCTGAAAACCAGTTTTTTCCGTCGCGCGCGACCAAGGGCAAAAGCGAGGTCACGCTCGGGCGACAAGGAGCGATGCCGACGCATGCGCAGTGTCCATGGCGTGACCCATGTCGCGCGCGATAAAGCGTATTTGCGGCGGGCCTTAGAGAACACCACATAAACTATATTTTGACAGAGCTATAATCACTGACAAAACTATCCCTCATAACAGACCAGACATTACACTAGTAGATAATAGTGTAAGAGCTAGTTTAAAATATTGAATGAGTATATAAATACCTTATTACAGGTTTTTTCGTAATTTTTGATCATTAAAATAATTTTTCATATCAACAAAATATAGTTTCGTTCAATAAAACGTAGTTTCATATTGAATAAAAAATTATATAGCAAAACAAAGTGACCTACATAATTGATATCTCCATCCCCAACACACACAATCTACAAAAGAAAAACACTGACAAAATTATTAAATATACGGTTCTTTCACACGAAATAAAACGCTTTTGGGGAGTTGACAGAGTACACATTGTTCCTGTCGTTCTTTCTGCCACTAGGGTTATTCCAAACTTACTACACAAAAGCCTGTCGACACTAAATTTAAACTTACACTTCTACAAAACGTTATAGAAAGCCGCACTTCTAAATACATGTCACATAGTAAGGAAATTCCTACACCCAAAAATCAATACTCCCACAAGTGCATAATTTATCCCTTCCTTACATTTGATTCGCTTGGGCTTTTCTTGGGTCGGCCTCTAGGACTTGGCCTCCGGACTTGATCCGAGTTTGGTTTCCCCAAACAACATTAATAATAATAATAACAATAATAACAATAATAATAATTTAATATTAAATATTAAATGATAAATTAAGAGCTATTTTTTAAAAACAGAGTAATTCTGCTTTTCGACAGATTTTTATTCACCATGAATATGCATATTTCGACTACCAGGCAGTCGTCTCTCAGCATGATTAGTAATACAGTGACAGGGTATTTATACAGTTTCATAGTCAATAAAAATTAAGAACAAGTTTTTTTATACATAGTTACATAGCCAGTGAGGAATGAAGAACAAATTTGGAAAATTAATAACCAAAACCACAGCCAATAGAAAAAAAAAATTTTTTGGTTATTATTTTCGAAATTTTTTCTTCGAGATGTTGACTCACCATCGAAGTGTCGGTCCGCTAGCTGGCTAGGTTCATCTTATTGCTCTCATCTCATGGTGCGTCTTTTTAGGGCGATATTCACCTTCTGTTTTATCTTATGTGCTGTTCCCTGGCGTTGGAATTAATATTTCCGGACACCAGTATATCAACAGGCTCACCATCTTTCTGGGTCCCTGGCGTTTGAATTAATTTCGTCGCAAGTCTGACTAAGGACGTTTCTCATATCACCTTATCATTCATAAGCGGGTCCCTAGCGCAGATTTAATATTCTCGCAAACCTGACTTTCTTCTTTGTTCTTAAAGCCAGGTGCGTGCTTCTCAGGACGGCTTCTTACACACTTAGATGCGACGTTGCTCTTTCTCCTTTTTTTTTGCTCCTTGGTTCGGCGTACTTCTCTTTTAGGAATGTGATGGCTTGGTCCAAATTAACTACGTTGAATTCGGCAAAAGAATCTTTCAAGTGGCGGATGGTATAACTATGTCCTACGAAAAGGCCTACCGGTATGCCTGCTTGGATGCTAAGTTTGCTGCTTTCGAGCTATTTAACGAAATGCTAGTCTCTCCGAGATGAAAGAATCACATAGTGTAATGCATTAGAGGTCACAGTGGATGCCTTAAGTAAATGTACGGAAGATAATTTGGATGGGATCAATTAGAAATTAAGAACGAGATAGGCGGCCTTCAAACATTCTTTTAGCAGTGTTTGTGCTCCGAAGGCAGGAAGTTCCGTGAAGGATAAACCGATCGATAACAACAAGGTAAGTAATGTTCTTAAAACTCTTTCCTGTGCCGAAAGTGTGGAGACCATCGAAGTAATGGGTAATAGTGACTGTTCGACAAACGGTGGCTGTAAAAGAAGTCACTATGATGGAACTGATGGAAAACTGAAGACAGTGCCTGGACTGTTGTAACAGAAAATTCAGAAAGGGGACCGTAACTACTCAAACTTGGTGATTAGTACTCGCATATGAGAACGTGTTACAATGTCGAGTGCGTAACTCGGAAGCTACTCGTTGGATTTCGTTCAAATTTTAACGGTATACACAGTTTTATGTACCCTATTATTTCTTCAAACTTCATTATCCTAAGCATTATAGAAAGTGAGTTATTAACTTGTTGATCTTAGTGGCGGCATTTATATTTCTGTTCATATCTCAGTTATCGTTCAAATTCGGACCCATGTTCATATGAACTTTTTTGCTTAGAATTGCATATTCCATCACCCCTATCATTTTTGACATGAAATTTAACAACACCCTTTATATCCTATAATTTGATGTGGCTCATTAAACCTGTTTTTTTTTAATATTAATTATAATTTTGAGTTCAGGTTTCTCTAAAACAATAATTAAAACCTGCTTAATAGGAGGAAATAACAATTATAAAATTTCGACAATTTTTTTTTTATATATCACATTTTATCCGAACTGGCTCATTTCACCCTACGTTACCCTAAACGAATAAGCGTCAGCGCGTGTAGAAGAGAAGAACCCGATAAATGGACAATCTCGTTCGGCTAATGAAGACCACTAAGAGCTATGTCCCAATGATTATCATGGACTCATGGCATGCCATTTGAGATGATTTTAACTGAGCTCGGATAAGCCTACTGTTCACACGGGAGAGCAGAAACCGTCAAAGTTAAATTTGAAGACGAAGAAACTCACAACAGGTTAGTGTCTGGAATTAAGTCTGACAATATTTTAAAAATTCAGCGCTATCAACTGAAGTATGCGATTCGTAATGTGGTTATAACGTATGATCTGCAAAACTACCAAGAAGACCTAAGAAAAGCAAGTTATTTTCCGGAATAGGTAATCAGACTTATGAAAACCAAAGAATCCATTGCTATGCCAATCGTTTTGATTCTGTTCCCCAATAGCGAACAACCAGTAGTTGAAGAGTATTACTCGTATTGGGCCGCTGGCAGTGTTAGTAGAGGTCTTTAAAGGGAACAAGAAGCCACTACAATGCTTCAACTGCCTGCACTTCGGAGACGTTTCAATGGGCTGCACGGAAGATCCTCGTTGCAACAAATGCGTAGAGGGGCGCCAGTCAAGACTAAAGGATAAGACCTCCCAAAGTGTCTCAGATGGGGTGGACACTTCAAGTTACACGAAATATCCAAAATACCCCCAGGTTAAAAGGATTCTTAGTTCCGAAGTGACAGCAGACAAATCTTTTGCAGCTGCAGTGTCTAAGCCATAGGAAAAAGGCCTCAACATTACAACCTGCAAGGTATGTATAAATAAATAGGATGTAAATGTCATGCCTTTTCTAATCTGGGCAAAAATTACCCACAGTTGAGTGGGCTCCTTACGACCAACTAATTTACAATAAAGCTGCACAATGTTATACTGTGATCAACTAAGGTGAACTTCGGTGTGTGATATGGAACGATAGAGGGATTCCTCACAAGCGTATCGAGCTCCACAACTATCTGATGAAGCAAGAAATAAACGTCGCTTTCCTCTGTGAAACGCACCTCAAACCACGCCAAGACTTCAAGCTACCTGGTTACTGTGTGTACTGTAACGATCGTATGACTTCAAACTCTGCAAGTTCAGCCTCTGGGGGCGTTGTGACAATCATTAAGAAGGGAATTAAACATCGAGAACTAGTCTCCAAGTCCTACGCATCCTCGTCCTCGATCATCAATGGCGTCTCCCTTGGTGAAGTGAAGTTCGTGGCGCTCTATAATTCATTTAAACATTCTTTCGACGTTAGCGAGCTCGATGAATCTTCGATGGTGACATTCCAGTTTTCCAGGCTGGTAATTTTAATGCCTAACACCCAAGCTGGCACTCCAGAACATAGAACTACAACTGTATGATTCTCTACAGGTATATACAAGATAAGGACAACATCATCGCTACTAGACCAGTGGAGGATACCTACTATTGTGATCATTCTCCTATTAGTGACATGTTGGACATCTCGCTAATAACTTTTCTTCTGACCACAAGCCTGTGGCGCTGAACTTTGAAAATGTTGGCATCAATTTCAGAGAAGAAGTCAAGCATCAGCTAGACTGGAAGCTGTGCAAAAAATTCTCAAGGACCATGACTTCCATCTCTTTTGAGCAAACTACGGATGACATCGATCAACGTGCTGAGGACATCACTAGGCGAATAAACAGTGCCACTGAAGCTAGTGCCTATCCATTGGAAAACAAGCCTCTTCATCGAATTATGCTCACCCCAGGAATCCAACACATGATTGCAAAAAGAAACAAGACCCGTACTCTTTGGCAGCGCTATCGTTTGCCTTGGCTAAAAACCAAATATAACAGATTAGTGCGAAGAAGTTAAAGAGCTTCGCGACGTTAGAAGGAATGACAAGCTCAAAAGTGATAATTCCATTTGGAAAATGGTTAAAGGTCTTCAGAAGAAGATTGATACGCTTCATCCACTTCGCACCCCTCAAGATAATTACGTGCAAACTAATTAGGATAAAAACTCAAATAATTTCAGTTTCCTAAGAAATGCAGTTTGTTACCCCTGCTAAGAAAAATCCCTAGAGTCAACTCATGTCCCCGTCTGTGGAAGATGATCTTGTCAACTTCGATGAAATCCTGCAGCATTCAACTAAGATCAAAATCAAGGCCGGAGAGATAGCTACCATCATCAGAAATCTAAGAAAGAGGAAGGCTCCAGGAAGAGACAAGGCAACGCCCTAAAGAATCTCCCAACGAGATCTCGATGACTGCTTGGAAATAGTCTATTGTGTTTTAAATATCTCCAAGCAGGGACAAAATCCTGCAATTCTAGCAAGCTATCGACTTATCAGCCTACTCCCGTCGATGTCTAAAGTATTGGAGTAAACAACCTCACCAAGTTCAAAGACCACTGTCCCACCAATGGTCTAGTTCGGAAAGAGCAGTTCGGCTTTCGTGTCGCCTACTCGTGTCAGATGAAGATATGGAGGCTCGTTGAAGAACTGAGCACCCCCCTGAACCTTTACAGGTACTGTGGCGTGGTTTTTCTCGATGTCAGTAAAGCTTTCGATCAAGTGTGGCTCGGGGCTATCCTACAAGATGATGACAGACGAGGTTCTCCCCGATTTGATTTCGATGGTGAAATCGTTTCTTACCAACAAGTTCTTTCAAGTTGGTGAAAACTTATTCACGCCTCGTAAGGTAAAGACCGGAATTCCACAAGGTTCTGCCCTCGGGCCTATTCTCTTTAATTATTTTGTGCACGATTTCCCAAAACCCAAAAAGTGTAATTTATATTTCTTGCTTATGATATTTCATCATGGCATGGGCGCACCAGACATCTAAACTGTTACTCGACTGCAGAACGCCTTGAGGAAGTTTGAAGAACGGTTTAATTGCTGGAAACTGAATCTTAACTTCGGAAAATGCAAAGCTGTGTACTTCAACAAAAAGTTTAAGCATCCGCCGGATTCTCTTGTTTTATTGAATATGAAACTCGAATAGGTTGACAACTACAAGTATCCTGGCGTTGTCATCGATTCAAGACTTTTGGAATCGTCAAGTGACACGCTCTGAACAAAGCGAAAAGAGCTAAGTACAGTCTTATACCTCTCCTGGACAAAACAGCACCCTCATCATGAACAATAAGTTACTACTGTACAAGACAATAATTCGGACCATCCTCTTCTATGATTTGTTTGCCTAAGTGGGCGATTATATATAAAAGCAGATGGAGTAAGCTCCGGTCGTTCCAGAATGTTATCCTGACGACCATTGCCCAACTTGGGAAAAAGGATCATAAAAAATCAATACATCCACTCGGATTTAAACAATGACTTACATAGGAATGTTTATCCGAGATCTCCTGATGAGTATGGTCGTGACCACCGAGAGAGAAGGCCTCCGCATTGAAACGTAATACATTGTTACATCATCATAGATAGTGCATTGTTATTTGTATTTCAACCAATAATAAGCCCTGAATAAGCACTATCTATGATGATATAACAATGTATTAAATTTCAATGCGGAGGCCTTCTCTCTCGGTGGTCACGGTATGGTGCAGACGATCAAGGCTCATGACAACGACCTGGTGGCTGGAATGCTGGAAATGAATGGCATACAAAATATAGAAAGCCGAGGCATATTCTTCAAGTCAACTTTGTGGACATTAGCAACGTCTCCTTCCCGACTTATTCGAAGATATGATAACCCCCTCCTTTCCCCCTGATAATCGTCAATCTTATTATTTTTTCATAATGTGGAAGACCTCTACGGTTAGTCAGGCTTCTTGCCTAGTTCAGTGTATTTCTTTTGGAATTTATTCTGGAAGCATGAGCCTCGTGGAAGCACTGCTTCCATCCCACCTGAACAAATGTATACTTCACTTCGATTGTCGAACTTCTCAGGCTGAAAGATGACTATCTGGTAGTCGAAATTTATGTCATTGGTGAATAAAAATCTTTGTAGAAAGCGGACTTTCTCTGTGGTTTCAAACATTGGTATCCACAATATTTAAGGTAAATGGTTATTTTTCTATATTAAGAGCTATTTAATTGATTCATTTGATCGTTTGATTTTTTACCTCAACATTTGTACATAATAAATAAACAAACAATTAAATTAAATAATTAAGATTTTTTTGAAAGTTCATTTAACTCTATTTTTCCAATTTGGAGCGAAAATAGCGGTGTGTGTCGATCAAATGATCTGCATTAAATTTTTACTAAAACTTAGTGATACGCAAAAGATCATGATCCCCGGGTTTATCTCAATGGAAAAAGCCAGTCTCCACAACGAAAGAAAGCATGCCAATCAATAATTCGTGTAAAGGTCAAGGTGCAGTTTTCTCGATTACCAAGGTATACATACCTCAGTGTCAAAAAATTATGATAAAATCACTCAGAAGCATCAGTCCTAAATAAATTTTTTAATTTTTAATAATTTAAACAACCCGCGGTTTGTCTTCCAATAGGCCGAAGCCCAACACGGGGTTTTTGCAATAATAGACGATCACAATCATCCATTCACCAAGCGGGATTCGAACCCGCGACTTGCTGGTTGCGAGAGTGATAATATCTGCACCTCAGCGCTCTCGGCCAACAAGCCAGCTAATCATGACAACCCACGTTTTATTTTATAATAAGCCACATGCTGTCCAAAATCCCTCCAAACGATTTTTATTCAAATATATTGTTTTTATACAATTATTCAAGGATAAAAAATTAAAATAGGACAAACGATTACGATATCTAATATGATAGGTCAAAAATTTCAAATATATACAGGGTGTAAATTATCTCCTTCAAAAAAAACTACACGAGGATGTAGACGAAATTCAGGCGATTAAAGTGATATCAGACACTTAGGGTCGCAAATCCCAAGCAACGCCGTAAATTGAACCTCAAACTAAGCTGAATGGCGTGGCGCTACGTAGCACGAGCCAAATTTGAGCGACTGTGTTCGCGCGGCGCGGCCTGGCTGGTTCCCCCGCTTCCCACTACCTCATCCCGAAGAGGTCCGCCTTCCACTCCAACATGCCGGCCAGGTGGCCGAGAGGGCTAGGACGTAGGCTTTCTAGTTCTCGAGTCCGCCTGGCCGTGGGTTCGAATCCCGCCGTGGGCATGGATGTTTGTGTTTGTCCCGGGCTGCGTACAGATACAACTTGTGTAATAGGCGCAAAATGACCATAGTAGTCGTCGCCAAAATTTCTAGAACCCTTCCTCCCCCACCACTCCAACGTGACGTACTCTGCTCTCGCACCAGAGTCAGTAGCACGAGCAGTAGCAACCTTGTTTAATACCGATAGCATTTATCAAGTTTTTCATCATAAAGTATCGAGGAAAAGAACAAATACTGGTAGCTCAATTAGCTTTTGGCGTACCGTCATTTTGTTATGCCTGTGTTTTATTTTTTTTTTTTATAGTAAACCTCAGTGCAACGTAATTTTGAACTATGTTTAATGCTGTGTCGTAGGTAAACATAACCCAAGAAAAGTAAATTTTCTCAAATTGTAAATAAACAAAAAAAAAGTAATTTAGTCATAGTCCAAATCAGTAAAAGTCTTGTCAGTCTCTACCTAGCAAGTGCTCGAAATTTTGGCTCCATTTTGTTCGATGCAAACGTTGCATCTCCGGATCATTTGTTCTCGAACTCGCGCAAGCACCTCAACTTTTTCTGTAATTTCGTGACCAGCCGCAACAATTCTTGCAATCAGGTCCATTTCATCTTTAACTGGCGTTGCGTGCACCCAACTCCTGCATACATCCCCAGAAAAAAATATAAAGGTGTCAAGTCAGTGGAGCGAGGAGGCCACGGTCCTCCCCGCCCTATCCATCCTTCTGGGTAAGTCGCATTTAAATGATCTGTAACAGCTCGAGCGAAATGAGCAAGGGTTCCATAATGCTGAAAATACATGTTCAGAAATGTTCCTTCTGGAACATGAGCTTCACGTAAGAGACCAGGCAACACTTCAGTTAAAAATACCAGGTAGTTATGCCCATTAAACGTTCGGGTAAAAAATAGGGCCCGATAATGTGGTCGCCCAAAATTCCTGCCCAAACATTAACTTTGAATTTATTCTGCCGATTATGTTCATAATTGTCGTGTGGATTATTGGGAGCCCATGAAATGTTTTATTGAATTGAAAATACCTTCTTCAGAGAATGTTGCCTCCTCGGTAAGTAGCACCAGAGATGGAAATTTGGTTGTTCGGTACACTTTTACAAGTACGATTGACACATCTACCTTTAATTTAATTTGTGTACCTTTTAATAGGAGACATAAACCAACAGATTTTCCACAAAGAAATTTAATGAACGTGTATGTAAATTTCGGTCGCTACGCGGCCTTCTTTCAGCAGTCATGTACAACATGTATGTACATTAAATTTCTTTGTGGAAAAGCAGTTGGTTTATGTCTCCTATTGATAATGTTCACATCCACAGTCAAAAAGGTATTTACTCTTTTTAATATTGTGCACCTTTTATTTGTGGTGCGGGTGAAGCCCGTGCGTACCTGACTTTCCAAACAGACATGTGAGATACGACGAGTTGATCTGCGACACGCTGCGTGCTGGTGCTTGGCTGTTGATTGACAATGTGTAATGCAGAGTCTTCTACCACAGAATTCAAATGAGGCACGGGGCCTCTAGCTTCTCGTCTGAATCCCTGTTAAGTTACAATAACATTACCCATGTACCGGTACTTTGGAAAATGATTTACATGAGTTTCAGTTGAAGTGTTGACATACCTGAAAAGTACGACGAACGCTGTGGCCGTCCCGTGACTTCCTGCAACGATGAAAACATTAACAAGGTTTCTGCGGCGGTACGCGCGAACAGGCAGCAAACAATTTGCCAAATAGCAGAATCAGTTGAGATATCAGAGGCCACATGTCAGCGGATACTGTTCCCGTTTCACGCAAGTTACGGTCTACAATGCGAAAAGTCTCGTAAGTAGGCAGTAGTCGCTGAGGGTAGCGCTGGTACAGTCATCTTGCTGCCAGTGCATTATCACGAGCTTCGCCAAAACACATGTACATGTCGGCTAACTCGTTGTTGTCAAACTGATCCATAAGAACAGTGTACCTTGAAACGATTGATGACTGAGGTAAGTTGAGGAAAAGCTTGTCAGTGTTTAAGAAACAAGATAATACAGAGGGTTGTTTCAAGTTTTTGGTGACGATTGTTAAATCGTCGTAGCACGGGCTTGAAATGCACAAGGCTCAAAAAATTTTACACGTGCAACAGTCAAGGGCGCAGTTTTTTTGCAATGACGTTGCAGCTCTTCTCCTTCGTCCCTCCCGGGCTTGCGATTGCGACCCCAAGTATCTTACTTTAATCGCCTGAATTTCGTCTACGTCGTAGTGTAGTTTTGTTGAAGGAGATAATTTACACCCTGCACACATTTTTTGCATACGTTGAAGTGAATCATGTGATCCAGAAGTTTGTGAATCATTTTTGATATTCTGCTTATCATAATGGATCGAAAAAAGTGACATAACAGATGCTACACAACAAGTTATTAGTGCACTCCATGAAAATGAAAAAAAAAAACAATGAAATTGCTGAACATGTTAAATGGGTATAGTATAGTTCACTATGTCCAGTGTACTAAAAAAGTACAAAAACAACGATAATATGACATCAAATCGACATAACTGTGAAAGACTTAAAACGACAACTAAAGACAGTACAGAATACTAAAAAATAGCCTATTCAAACCGATTCCAAAGTGCAAAATTCCTACATTCGGCATGGAAAGCATCAGGTGTAGAAGTCTGAAAAAAAACCCACGATTCCTTGTCTGCATTCCAAGGGATGTACCAAAAATATAATCTTAATGATAAGCAAGCAATGGGATCGCCTCGGCTGGTGCAAAAGCATTGCTTATTATGGGGAAAACAAGACTGTAACAACGTCCTCTTTAGTGGTGGGTCCATGTTTGATGTGTGCTACGGTGATCAAGTTTGGCAGATGAAGCTAGAGGCGTTCCAGAAAGGTTGTCTAAAGAGATCTGTAAAATTCCCATTATCGGTGATGATTTGGGTATGCATGAGTATTGAAGGTGCTATAGAACTGTGCATTCTTAAGGTTAGAATTAACTCCAACGTTTATCATGAATTACAAGAGAACTTCATGATTCCATCATCAGAAAAATTATCCAGACACATTCGTCTTTAGGCAAGATGGCGCATCATGCCATATATCCAAAAGTACAATGAAATGGCTAAAAAAAACCCAGGAAAATTGATGTTTTACGCTGGCCACGCAATTCTCCAAAACTTAGTCCGATTGAGAAATTGGAAAATTGGTGTAACAACAAATAAAAGAAGTAATTCCACAAAATAAGCAAGGGCTTATTGAGAGCATACGAAATGTGTGGAAAAATATTAAGAAACATAAAAAATAAAAAATAAGAAAGAGGAGGTTATAAACTTGTTGCTAACATGCCTGACAGAATACGAGATCTTATTCAGGCTAAATGCGATGCTACAAACATTGAACAAGATTTAGTGAATGTTTTGATTGTAAACAACTTTATGTTTAATATCGTAATTGTAATTCCCTTATGTTTTTAAACATAAATCATACGGGTGACACCGGGAAAATGCTGGATTCTTGTATTTCCTCTTTCTTTTAATTTAGGAAAAGATTTCTTCCAAGCTGTATGTCTTAAGAAATAATACAAAAGGCAGAATACAGTTTTTCTTGATAGTAAAACAATTAATTTTATTCAGATATCCTTATTAGTCTACTATGCTCAAACAAGGAATGACCATCATTTTAGATTACAAGGTGAGTCACATAAGTATAGGACCATCCATATTTTCCCTTGTCTGCAAGAAACAAAATAAAATAATTAAAACATTGTCACTGTATCAGAATCTCACAACTATTATTTAATGTCTCCAAAGAAAATAATGGAAAACAAACAACAACAAGAATAAGAATTTATAGAAATTAAGCTGTCCCATAAGTATAGGACCAGCATCACTTAATACCGTTTTTCGAGAAGAAAAATTAATAAAGCAGTGATTAATCAGTCAATAGATGACACTGGTGATTACCTAATAGGGTTGCCTCCACAAAAACATTCAAGTGGCTGTAAACAAGCAACTTAAACACAATGCCTCGTAACACCAACTTGTCAGACTATGAAAGGGGTCAAATTGATGCTTTGAAAGCTTCTGGAGTGAATGCACGAGGTATAGTAAAGGCTATAAGTCGGTCACATAAAGCTGTACTTAATTATTTGAAAGCTGGTGCTCAGTATGGCCAGAAAAAGAGACCCGGGAGACTTCAGAGGACGACTAATGGACAAAAAGGGCGCTTATTAAAAAAAAATGAAAGACCCCACAACATCTTTGCGTGCGGTGGCCAATTCTGAAGATGTTTCAGTATCAAAATCAACTGTGCAACGGATTGTGAAGCAGGCCTCGCCTCTTGTGTACACGAAAAGAAAACAGCAACCTGCACTCCAACTGCACCACAAGCAGCAACGGTTGGCCTTTGCCCAGTCAGTCATGTTCTGGACAGAAGATTGGAAGAGAGGGGAGAAAAAATTCAATTTAGATGGGCCAGATGGCTGGCAATATTACTGGCATGACATCAGGAGGTCAGAAGAATTGCACTTCATATGGCAACATGGAGGAGGATAACTTATGGTCTGGATTGGCTTCGGATGGAATGGTAGAACCAATTTAGCTATTGTTAGTGGAAGAATGAAGACTTCAGATTATCAAGATCTGCTTGATATTCATCTTTACCGTTTGGGGAGAAGATTGGAGGGACCAGATGGATTTTCCAGCAAGATAATGCCCCAGTTCACCGTGCAAACAGCACATATGAGTGGTTTTTAGCAAATTGGGTGCAAATTATGGACTGGCCTGCCCTATCTCCAGATATCAATCCAGTGGAAAATGTATGGGGCGCTTTAGCCAGATCTGTTTACGCAGGTGGTAAACAGTACCGCAATATAGAAGAATTAAAGTATGCTGTGTTGAATGCCTGGGAAGAAATTAATTCAGATTATCTTCAAAAATCACAACTATGCCAAACAGAATTTTCAAAAATATTGAAAAAAGGGGTGATTTATTGGGCATTAAGTGATGCTGGTCCTATACTTATGGGACAGCTTAATTTCTATTTTTATAAATTCTCATTCTTGTTGTTGTTTGTTTTTCATTATTTTCTTTGGAAACAAAAAATAATAGTTGTGAGAATCTGATACAGTAACAATGTTTTAATTATTTTATTTTGTTTTTCATGTGACGCACCTTACTATGTTCCTTAAATTTTACCTGATAACTAACTGATGAATTAGGCTACTGTATTTACTAATAATCCGTGATAAAAATTACTTCCCTTGGTTGGAATGGATTTTTCAATGAGAGCTGTCTTATATTTCTATCAACTTGAGTTAATTTTTAAATTCCTGAGATTGCTCTTTTTACCTACAACTCTAATTATTCCGGGCAACCCGGGTGCCTATACTACTAAATGTATATAGACAAAATTATTCAATTGAATAAAAATGTTTTGGGAGGATTCTGAACAACATGTGACTTAATGTAAAAAACATAAGCGTGACAACTATTGCGCTATATGAAATAAAAAGTCAAATTTTCAAGAGCTATTGAATTCAAAAATTGTATTCAAATGTTAAAAATAACTACAGATATTCGGATTTAGTTTATGACAGTATCGAACTACTGGTTCGATATGCTCGCATCAATGGCTATGATGTGGCGCAGCCGAAGAGCAACATTCTGCAATACTCGCTGAATGCTTTCGATGACCTCCTGAATGGTTTTGAGCTCAGCGATGATTCCGGGGTTAATTGCATAAACTTTGTCTTTAATATTACCCCACAAAAATGAGTCACAAAGATGAGATCAGGAGAATATGGCGGCCAAGCAATTCCCATTCCAGTGGCCTCTGGGTACTCAAAGCTAGAATGCGCTCTCCAGAGTGCTCTTCCAGGACTTCAAATGCTCAATTGGTCCGATGGGGTCGTGCTCCGTTCTGCATGAACCACATCTTTTCGAAATCTCAGTCACTTTAGATAATAGGGATGAGACCATTTTCTAAAATTTTCAACAAAAAATGAACAACAACAACAACAAAAATACGAGTACGTATGCTCAAAAAACCCCAATATGCTCTGCATTCAACCGCCAAGTTTTAACTGAATCTCGCCAATTGTTACAAAGTTATCAAGTTTTTTTTTTCATAAGCCTATAGCTCAATAATTGTCACGCAGTATGTTGCCGTGGTTGTATATTCGACGTTTTTGTTAAATATAGTTATTTAGAACTAAAGTTGCTGAATGAATTTATCGTAATTTTTGACACGAAGATGTAGTACACCATGATTACTCTCGTTATCTCTTCTTCGGAATCTACGAGATGCTATTAGGTGCAAGAGACCTTAAGTCTCTGGCATAGTGGCGACTGATTGCTCCATCATGAGAGTGATCCAGCTAACGAATTCAGAACCTCGTATAATTTCTATGCAAATCGATAGGATAATTTTCGTTAAATGTTTAATATTAGAAACTTCAAAAAATTGCTCGAACTAAATAATGTAAAAATCAACATTAAAACAATTTCAAAGAAAACCCGATTTTGGCGATTTAAGCATATGTGCCTACAAACATTTCCAAGTTTAGATATATATATATTTATCATAATATGGCTGTAAAATATATTTACATATATTTCAAGCCAGAAAATAAATGCTAAAAAGGCCAGTAGCTGTTTTTTTTTCCTTGTTTGAAGTGTGGCCATTTCAATCGATTTCTATGGCATAAAAAATGTTTGTGTAAACAACGCTGCCCACAATTTTAACAACTGTTGTTTCTAAAACTTAAAAATCATAGGCGACGAAATTTTCTGTTACCTATGAAACCTTCTTCGGGATTTCGTTGAGATTTCATACCATCACTCTTAACTTCTTTTCTTTCCATAGGCCATGTCTTTACTTTCTTTGTAAGGAGATTAGGATAATCTGGCTTATCTGAAAGAAATGAATCCTTCGAGCTTTTATAGGAATTAAAGAAAAAATAGCTTACAAATTCATAATAAATTTCATCATATTACCCGAACTGCGTGGGAACCTGCGTTCTTTTAATGTAACAGCAATGCCCACAACCACTAAAATGAGAACGAACTTGAACCTCTCGCTTGGCGACATAAGATGCTAATCCATGCTGCAAATATATCAAAAGATTAACAATTACAGAGGGTTGTTGCATTTCTATGGTAACAACTAGCATATTTAAATGCAGCCCGTGCAAATATTTCACGTGAACTATTACGTGGAGTATTGTTAGGGCAAGTATTAAAAATATTATTCTAACAGCAGGGCTAAAAAGATTCAGTTATGCTGCCGAAAATTGACAGGTATTGGGGTGGTTACGTAATAGCCCTTTCCGACGTCAACTTCAGTTATTCAGCAAAAAAAAAAGACGCCACCGCTTTTCCACAACATGGTTTATTCACCATGAATACGTATTTCGAGTGCTACGCACACATTTTTCAACATGACTGAGGCAAACGATAATCGAGAATCGAACAGTGAAGTGTACATTTCTTCAGATGGGACGAAAGCAGCGCTTTCACAAAGCTCATTGAACCAGAATAAATTCCAAATGAAATACACTGAGGTAGTCAAGAAGCCTAACCAACCCAAGCGGACTTCCATATTATACAAAAAATAAAATAAGGAAAAAGAAAGAAAATACAAACAATGCCAACCGGCCATTTATAGACATAGCTAACCAATCAGGTTCCAATTATACAGATACATGGAAGGTTTAAAGTCCAATCAGATAAATTATCTTGTACAGTGATTTTTATTTATTTTTAAAAGCAGTACAAGCCAATGGGGTAAATTATAATGCATAGTGCTTAAACTTCAGATTAAAGGTAATATACAGTCAGTGACTCAAGCATATTGCAAAGGCCGATAAAGTAAATAATTCATAAGAAGATTCATAAAAAATTAGCAGGAAACAAGAATAAGGTAGAATAAAAAGAGAAAATTAACAATAAATAAATATCAAACAAACATAGTTCATTATATGTAATCCAAAAGCTTAATCCAATCTTCCGAGCTTAAAGATTATTTTTTTTTTGTAATCTTTTTTTTTTCCCCATAATGTGGAAGACCTCTTTGGGTTAGTTAGGCTTCTCGCCTGTTTCAGTGTATTTCATGTGGAATTTATTCTGGTAGGGTGAGCTTCGTGAAAGCACTGCTTTCGTTCCACCCGAAGAAATGTACACTTCACTGTTCGATTGCCGATTGCCTCAGTCATGTTGAAAAATGAGTGAGTAGCACCCGAAATACGTATTCATAGTGAATAAACCTTCTTGTGGAAAAGCGGTGGCGTCTTGTTTTTTGCTGATTTTACATCCACAGGCATTCTGGTTACTTTTTATTTTTTCAGTTATTCCGAAATTATTTACAAATTACAAATTATACAAACACAAATAAAATAAGATAAGATGAACCCACAGGTGCCTGTATGGCCAAAAAGACCGAGGATAGGCCACTGGGGGTCATCAAGCATTAATCATTAGAATAAATCAAACAAACAAAAAAACAACAACAATTATAAAAGCAAAACAAACATTACCAAAGTTAACAATGAATGAGGATATGAATCGCCAACTGTGGTTCAAAATCAAGACCCAAAGAACCGAAGGTTCTTAAAAACCAGCCAAGAATGCCAAAACAAGCCATAAGAGTCAAGTACAGAATTATATTGTAGCCTATATATAAATAAACTTTAACGTATCATATTCGAAAATCTTGCGCAAGGTTATGGGCAAAGCACTGAAGATGCTTATTAAAAATATTAGGCTCTTTTTCGGAAAAAATGAGGGACACTATTCGAGCCAAGCTCTAATACAAGATTACTTTCCAGCACCCCCCTTACTTAGGTGTGCCTTACCTCTGTCGAGTTAGAATTTTTCTTAGAAAATTACCAATTATTGGATGCCCGACGAATAAAGATAAAGATACGACGTATTCGCATTGTGGGCAACTTTCCTTGGAGCTTATCAGCTTATTTAGCCAACGGACTGGGACAATTTAACGTCATAAAAAGCCAGTAAAAGTTTATTTCTTTGTGCTCAACTAAGTTAAAATTATTCATTTCAGCCGATTGCGTTTTGAGGGCTGAGAAATATTTAGTACAAATATTTTTTGAATGAGCTGAATCATCAACGCTATTCTAATAATATATTAATCAACATGGGAATTATTCATTTACTTTATTCATATCTTGGATTATTCTTTAATAAGGAAGTCTTTAAGGGTAATATCTGAAGATTTAATTTTAATCTATGGATTTCTTGTTTTATCCGAGAATTCATTCGACATTTCCTGGACCCACGCCTAGTGTGAAGCCACGTTGAGCCGAAGCTTTATTGGATGTAAGTCTTCGTCGGCATTACTCGAATTTCAGGGACAGCCTAGTTTCCAGTGAAGTTTACTATTACCGTAGAAGACAAATTTATTATACATGTATTTATAAAAATTTATATATTCAAGAGTGATAGGTGTTAAGTTCACATCATTAACTTTCATTTATCTACATCCTACCGTTTCAAATTCCACTGCAAGTATTAATTATGTTTGTGATTGCTTAGTGACTCAAATCGAGTTACATGATTTGCTTGTTTTATGCAAGAACATCAAATAAATTTCTTTGTTAAAGAAATTCATTTCAGTTATTCTTTCCTCCTAATTTAAACGTAACTCTGCACTTAAATAGTCGTTACATTTAGCACTCTAAACAGATTGCGCGAGGAGGATGAGCCCCAAAACACAAGACTAAAGCAGAGATACGAGTGTATCCAGGTGTAATAAAATTGAAGGACAATCGAACGTGGTAAGTACCGTAGGCGGGAAATAATACGCTGCCTCCTATTCAGTTTAGATAGTAATAAATTAATGTGTAAATCCCATGATCACGTGAAATCGTAACTCCCAAATATGTGAAGGACGTCACTGTGGAAAGCATATAATTATCAAAATACAATGGGAAAACGGTTGGAATACCCTGCTTATTTCGCTGATAGAATGCCATCACCTTAGTTTTATTCACTTTCACCCGTAAATGGTTATCTTTAGCCCATGCGCGTCGGTGACTGCATTATTGTAAAGAAATCAGACCCAAGCAGTCACTACTCGCTGCTAATAGAGTAACATCATCAGCATATAATAAAATCTTTAATGGAGAATGAGGCTGTATATGAGGAACAATAAGGTTTATGAATAAACAGATTAATAGGGGCTAAAGAATCGACCCCTGAGGTACACCCAAACTGCGCACAATTAATGAAGAGTAGCATCAAATTGTTTTAAAAGATAAGTTCGATCCATCAAAAAAGATTTTAACCACAATAAAGGAAAACCAAAGATACCGTATTGTCGAGATAGCTTAAGCTGAAGATGTTTAACCGAGTTAAGGTCGAAAGTTTTGGAAAATTCGATATATGCGGCTATTACGTAATTATTTATAGCCATATTAGCAGAAACAAATTCAAGGAGCTCGTAATAAGCTGTCACGGTACTTCTCTTCGGTACAAGACCGTGTTGACAAACAGTAAAAAAAATTGTTCGAAAATGTATATATAGTGGCATTCGGATGTAAAAAAGCCTCTCGAAAACCTTAGCAAAAAACGGGAGAGAAGTGATAGAGCGATAGTTAGCGAAACAAAGTCACCCTTCTTATACACACACCGGCCAATGAATTAGAAACCTTCGTTTAATATGGTATTGACCCTCCTTTAGCTGTAATTACAGAACATGGACTCTACAAGGTGTTGCAATGCAGGTAAGGTAATCGCAGACCATGCATTCGTCAAAGACCTTCAGGTCCTGCAAAGTAGACGGAAGCGGATGCTTTCGACGAATGTCTCTTTCCAACATGTCCCAAACATTCTCGATCGTATTCAAATCAGGACTTTGCGCTGGCCACGGCAGATGTTGCAACTCTGTATCATGTTCAGAAAACCACTCCTGAACAATTCTTGCTCGATGGCCAGTAGCATTGTCGTCCATGAAGAACCCGTCACCATTTGGGTACAAATGCACCAGTGCAGGATGGACTTAATCTGCAAGAATGTTCAGGTAGTCTTTGGGTTTCACCCGACTGTCAAGGAATATCAGGGGACCCTTGCTATACCAATAAAACATGGCCCACACCATGAAACCTCCTCCTGCAGCTTGAACTGTGTTCACAACACATGAGGGGTCCATCGCCTCATGGGGCTGCCGCCAAATTCTCTGTCGGCCATCGGTGCAAAACAATGTGTAACGTGACTCGTCCGACCACATCACCTTTATCTAGTCGTCTACTGTCCAGTCACACCGTTCTTTACACCACTGCAGGCGAACTTTCCGGTTTTTTGCTGACACCAGGGGCTTTCTCACTGGCATGCGACTTCTCATCCCTATTTGTTTCAACTCTCGGCGCATTGTTCTGGAGGAGAAGGGTTGCGATGATCCTTCATTGAAGTCTGCCGTCAAATGCTCTGCACAATCCGTCTCGGACGACGTCGGTCCCTGTCTGTGTTGATTGTGTTTGATCCAAAATTCTGCTGTTTCGACAACTCTTGTGGATTCCATTTCCACGCATTGAACACCTTGGAGACCTGAAGTTTTGAGATACCGGTCAGTTTTACTGTTCTGGAAATCGTAGCACCAGGTAGATGGGCTCCCACAATAACTCTGTTTTCCCCATTGCTCAACTTGAGCAGCTACAGCTTGTTCGTACTCTGTACCTGCAGCTTGGAATGAGCATGTACCACACATGATCGCATTCATTTGCATATCACAATCGTTTCTGATCTGTAACCCCGCTTTACATATCAGTACAGTAATTCATCACGGGTTTCTAATTCATTGCCCAGTGTGTGTATATAGGAATCACCCTAGTTAACTTCATTGCCGTAGGGAATACACCAGTGGATAGAGGGCAGTCAAAGATATGAGCTAATAGGTGAGCTAATAAGCGATAAAATGTGATCAATATTTAAGAGCTTAGACCTAAAGGATCCAGCGCCAAGGTGGATTTCATATTACGCACAACGTCTCCAACCTCTTCTGTCATGGTAGGTAAAAACGAAAAAACAAACTAGTAGTAATATTACTAAACTGGACGGTATCATTATCGTCGACTGCATAATGTGATATATTAGATGGGATAAGTAGAAGAGACTTGAGAAAGTCAGTTACTTATCACAATTAACAATGTCAGAACTATCGAAAGGGAGATGAAAAGACTCTTTGTGAAGCGCAAAATCCTTTAACTCTTTCCATTTCTTTTTATTGGATATTTATGAAAGCGAGGCTTCTTGGCTTCCGAAGAAGGGATATCAAATGTACTAAATAATATTGGCAAAAGCAGAAGCAGCGCCATACCTGAATGTAAAAAGCAGGCCAATCCGAGAGCATCCATTAGCCGTACTCCTGATGTCGTTCGAAAAGTTCGGACTCGCGTAACCGGAAGTAATCCACCAACACAACGGGCCATTGCACAGAAGGTAGGGGCATCTCTATACACGGTAAAGACAATTATCAATTGTGATTTACAACTGGAGAAGCAACAAAAGAGCCACGTTCATAAATTGTTGCTGCGTCATGTTCGAGAGCGACAGACTAACTGCTATAAAGGATACGTGGCGGATGACAAATGGAAATACGTGATCACCCAAGATGAGGCGTATGTTTATTTAAGCGACTGCAACAAGAGCCGAGCCATTTTCTTTTAACTTCCCAAGGGGTTCTGAGGATTTCAGATAATGGTACGGTGAATGCAGAGAAACATTTTCAAAAGGTTTCATGGTCGTGGCAGGATACAGCTACAACGGGAAGTAAAGCCTGGTTACCACATGAAGTAAAGCAACGGCAGAAACCCCAAGGCAGAAAATTTTCTAGCGTCACTTCCTGCTTTTTGCCCGACAGAAAACTCTGATTTTTTTCGAGTTGGAATGAGTCATAGCTTACAAAGATAAGAGAATTTTTTTGTCGGGCAGAAAGACGAAAGCAGGAAATGATGTCAAAAATTTTTTCTGTTTTGTGGTTTCTGCCGTTCTTACGCATGTGGAAACCACGCTTTAAAGGACAACTCTACGCGAAAAATCGATTTCAATTTTTTTACAGAATATCATTCTTTGATATAAATAAATATAACACATTTTCGTTGAAATTTTTAAATTTGGTCCGTAATTTCAATATAACAAACTGCTTTGAAAATTATAAAACTGCGCTTTTGCACTCCCCTTCCGCTGGCCATTTTTCCGTAGTTTGAAGATTACATTGTTGCTAGACCTACCTTGGTCAGGTGACTTTTTCAGTGCTGGAGCCTGTATTTCTCGTTAGCCTCGCTTACCCAAGATGGATGCCTCCCGATTTCAAATCCCGCTCATTATTTTCATTTTTACACACATTGAGAGATTTAATTATTTTTTTTTAATTATGCCGCCATGTTATTAATGGATTAGGCTTTCGATTTAAATAAAGTTGTATATGACCGTATAGCTGTCCTTTAACTTTACACAGAGTTCAGTCAAAGGCCAAATTCAACGCCATGTGCTATCAGACTAACGTACTAACCCCCTATTTATCCGTGACCTCCCTGGTTTGTATGATACAGAGGTAAACAAAGTATGCTGCTCCAAGGCAATTCGTCGAGTCACACCGCCGCATCAATTCGCCTGTTCCTGAATACATGCAAGAAGGTACCAGAATCCGCTCCATTCCATTCAGCGCCATAACCATCAAGTCGCCAGACGCATCGCCAGTGGATTTTTTTGGCTTAGGCCTACTTAAACGGGCCCTCGGAAAGAGACGAAGAGTGGAAACAGAATTGATCTTGGTGTTCTGCGTTCCAGCCTCCTGCAGTGGAAACTGCGATGCAGGGCAATAGAGCGATGCATGGCTACTAGATTGAACACACTCAATGGTTGCCAAAGGGGCTTTCCACCTTTTCTGGTTCTCTGTAACTTGTTACTATAGATCCCTAACAACTTTCTGTAAACGGAGTTCAATAAGAAAATTAATACAATTGTCAATGCTATCATCAATTACAAGATGCATGTTCCATTTTATACGGGGTGGATGAACAGTTTATACTTTTAAATTACTTGATAACTAATATGAAGTCGTGAGTGGGCTATCTGTTGGTGTCCTTCTGAAGAAATTAGAACATAAAATTTATCTCCAATGGTAACAGATAGGATCAATTTCCAATAATAAACTTGTTGCACATTATATTATCAACAGAGTAAAAAAAACGCATCAGAATCGGATGAATTGGTCATCAAAAATGAATCGGAAACATGCAATAAGGTTGGCATTTATTTTGATATGTGTAAGTGACAAAATTGAAAATACAGAGGCTACTCAGCAAGCAAAAACTAACTAAAGATGTATTCAAAATGTCTTCCACCAACTTCAAAGCATATTTTTGGACGGGTTCTTAATCTTTAAATCAACGATTTCTCAATAACCATATTGTATCCGTAGAAATCTCTGTACAAGCAACAATGATGCGGTGTTTAATTTTTGAGTAAGCTATGCGATTACGATGTTTCTTCAGTGTGTTCATAATTGAATGCGGAAAAAGTTAGTAATTGGAAATTGAATACAGAAAAGGAGATAACCCGAAGCGACCTTTTTTATGGATATTTCTGGACGTGTAGGGAACGCTTAAGTTCATTCCAATTTCGAGGTTTTTTCCCACAAAAAATTTTATTCATTTTTCCTGCATCTTTATAAACTTTTGTTTACGTGGAGTAGTTTGTGACATTATAGTTTGCTTAGCCAATTTACTTGTTTCTGAAGAAGGATTGTCACGTGTCAAACATCGTCGCTCGAAGACATTTTCACGTTCGGTTCTCCGAGACGACGATAAGGGAAAAGCAGAATTGGACGACAATCCGAGAGATCGAGGTTTCGGAATGGGATTGGCCGACGGCGATCGACATCAGAGGAAAGCGAGCGGGAAGGACGAATGACGGGAGAATACGACAGAGAATCGTAAAGGAAACATCATTTGCCATGTTCGCTCGGCTTTAAATGAGCGAAACGACTGCAAACGACGGCAGGAACAGCGGCTCGATAATAGCCCGTCAGAGCAAGGTGACGGACGCCGACGACGAACGAACTTTCGCCGTCGCCAGCATCAGGCAAGCCGACAGCGAGCGAGCTCTCGCCATCATCGGCGCCAGGCAATTCTCCGCCACGAGGAACTGACGGGAGACGGAGCTACACGTCCGCCCCATCTCGAAACAGCCGAAGCGTTCGCCGACAGCGAAGCTTTCCAGCAACGAGCGTACCCCCTCGTAAGCGTCCTTGCCACGTGCTTATATCGGCTACTGGAGCCCTTGGCTTTCGACAGCGTCGAGCAAGGAGGTGAGCGGCCAACATTATCGTGTGCTGACGATGCCCGAGAACGCCAGAATGAAAGCAACGACAACGACGAGTCAATTCCCTCGTTAGGTTCTCTTCCACTGCCACGTACGAGCTGAACTATTCTCTTACTTTGAAACGGCGTTTCCTGAGACGGCTGGTGCTGACCGAGTTGACAGCGTCTGGGCTGGAGTGTTTCCTTTTTCTTTCGCCCTGTACCACGAACAAGGAACAGGAGGAATACTCCGCCTTTTCGCTGGCTTCTCCGCAAGCCGCGTGCTTCGACGAGACGACTCTGCGCCCGTGAACTTGCGAACTTTTCTTACTTAAAACCCCGAACTGTGTCTTTCTTTCTGTACCTAACAGTATCGACAACCGGACAGTGACTTTAGTGTGTAAATCCTACGCCATTTAACGTTATAACTAAATTATCTCATCGTCACTCGCCGCATCTATTCGTATCCACCCTTAGCTCAAGAGTGGGCGCATTCCCGTCAGTAATATTTTCTCAACGAGAAATTGACTGCCAGCGAAGTTTGCGACGACGAAAGGCGTAGTGCGTCGGTTCATTTAATTATTAACTCAAGTAGAGTCTGCTTCGCCGCACTTCAGGACTGTGGACTGTATTTTTATTGAAGATTTATTATACCAGTCTGCTAGAGTTCCATGTGCTAATGTTTTTACGACTGTGCCAAAGAGTGGTCGTCGTTATAAACATATCGTGACTGTTTGTGAGTGACTTCTTTAATCCAGCGCAGTTCTCTTCAATTAGTGCACCGATCATTATTGACCAGTGAAATTTCATCGGCATTGCGATCTGGTCAGCGTTCACTGCTAAATCCCACGTTCGGAGAGAGATCTTCTAACGACGTTTGCAAATAGCAATACCGTCCTCTCCGTTAATCAACCATACATCGACGACGTCAGAGTTCATTCCCATGTCATCCAAGAGTTCGTGCCACGTGCAGATAAACTTTGACTTTCGCTTGATTTATTGCACTGCTTCAACTTTATTTATTTATTTTATTTTAAATAAAATTATTTGATTATTATTAACCATTGCCTGTCGATCCTTTCTTGATCACATTGACACGTGACAAGGATATAGTGAAGATAGAAGATTGGTGCACAAAACAATTGTCAAAGTTTGTTTCAATACGAATAATGGAATAAAATCTTATGTGGATAGAAATAGTTAAGTAATAAATTAGAGGATACTCTTTTACCACAACAAGGCAACAATAAACGAAAAAATAATAAATGAAAAATAAAGCGAAAAAATAAGACAAAAAACAAAAGAATAAGGAAAAATAAGACCTGTAAGCGCTTTTCGAAAGCCTTGCTTTCATCGTTCAGCAGCCCAAGGGAGTACACGGAGTCACCAATGGGGCCCTTACCGAGATTTAATAACCGGTTTTTGTCGGTTTTATTTATGGCAAGGCTTTCAAAAGCATCTAGTAGGTGCTTTTTATTGACAGATTGTACAAGTTTTAAATTTTCTAATGAAAAATCATGTCCCGTGTCCAGAGAGTGCTTGGCTATTGCGGACTGGTTGCTTCTGCCAAAACGTCTATGCCGCATATGCTCCTTGAATCTGGTGGCTAAGTTCCTGGAAGTCTGACCCTTGTACACCATAGGGCATTGCGAGCACCTGGCCTCGTAGATCCAGGATTTCTGTAGATGTGGTATGTGGTCCTTAGGGTTGATAAGAAGATGTCTCAACTGGTTGGGGCTGCTAAAAGCTAAAGAGATATGGAACGGTTTGAAAATCGAGTTAAGGCCTTTTATCAGGGCATGGTTATATGGTACTGAAACAGTTCTTTCTTTGTCCTTTGTACTGTTCAAGGTGGAAATATCTGTAATAAACTTTTTATACTTTCTTTTCCTAACTAGATCCAAAATGGTTCTGGAGCTGTATCCATTTTTCACAGCTATCTTTTTGATTAAACCAACTTCTTTAGTGAAATTAGTTGCACTCATGGGAAGGTTAATAGCTCTATCAATCATAAAAATGAAACTAGAGAGCTTCTGATTCCAAGGGTGATTGGAATCAATCGGAATGTAATTCATTCCATTAGAAGGTTTTCTAAATACGTTAAAGGACAAAGAATCCTTGTTCCTTTTGATCATAATATCAAGGAAAAGAAGTTGACAATTTGCTTCAACCCCAAACGTGAACTGTACTGTGGGATAGAAACTATTCACATGCTTAGCAAAATCATCAATGTTACAAATTTTAGTGTCGAATATAGTAAAAACGTCATCGACGTAACGATACCAAATCTTAGGAAAATAAAAAATTCCTAAATCTACAGAAATCCGGGATCTACGAGGCCAAGTGCTCGCAATGCCCTATGGTGTACAAGGGTCAGACTTCCAGGAACTTAGCCACCAGATTCAAGGAGCATATGCGGCATAGACGTTTTGGCAGAAGCAACCAGTCCGCAATAGCCAAGCACTCTCTGGACACGGGACATGATTTTTCATTAGAAAATTTAAAACTTGTACAATCTGTCAATAAAAAGCACCTGCTAGATGCTTTTGAAAGCCTTGCCATAAATAAAACCGACAAAAACCGGTTATTATATCTCGGTAAGGGCCCCATTGGTGACTCTGCGTTGATTCAGTGGGTGACTCAGCTTCCCAATCGATGAATTGCCACACATCTCTTGATTGGTTGTTCTCCGTTCTTGTTCACTATTTAAGACTCGACATACCTTCCCAATTTAGTTTGATGAAGTCCCGAAGCATTTTACGAAGTACAACATCGAGGCTGGTGAGACCGCCAACATCATAAATAAACTGAAAAAGAAGAAGGCTCCAGGAAAAGACAAGGTGAGTAATAACGCCCTTATGAATTTCCCAAAGAACTTTATTGAATTTCTCACCAATATCATTAGCGGCTGCTGGAAATTTTCTTACTTCCCTGTGGCTTGGAAGAAATCTATTGTGTTGAGTATCCCAAAGCAGGGGCAAAATCCTGCAATTCCCGCGAGCTACCGACCTATTAGCTTGCTACCCTCAATGTCCAAGGTGTTGGAGAGAACGATCCTTGTCAGATTCCAAGATCACTGTCTAGCAAATGACCTTTTACGGGAAGAGCAGTTTGGCTTTCGTGCTGCCCACTCTTGTCCGATGCAGATATGGAGGCTCGTTGAAGACCTGAGCACCCCCCTGAACCTATCCAGGTACTGTGGGGTGGTATTTCTCGATGTCAGTAAAGCTTTTGACCAAGTGTGGCATGAGGGCCTTGTCTACAAAATGATCAGAGACGGGTTCCCTGCCGATTTGATCTTGATGGTGAAATCCTTTCTTGACGGCAGATCCTATCAAGCCAAGGTTGGAGAAAATCTTTCCACACCCCGTGTTGTAAAGGCCGGTGTCCCTCAGGGTTCTGTCCTCGGGCCTATGCTATTTAATTACTTTGTACATGATTTCCCAAAACCCGATAATTGTAATCTGTATTTTTATGCGGATGACACTGCCATTATGACATGGGCACACCAGCCGGCTCACGTTATCACTCGGCTGCAGTGCGCCTTGAAGCAATTCGAAGACTGGTTTAACTGCTGGAAGTTGAACCTTAACGTCGGAAAGTGCAAGGCTTTGTACCTCAATAGGAAGCTCAAGCATCCCCCAGATTCTCTTGTTCTGTTCAATAAGAAACTGGACTGGGTGGACAACTACAAGTACCTGGGAGTTATCATTGACTCAAGACTCTCATGGAACCAGCATATGTCCTATGCTCTGAACAAAGCGAAGAGGGCTAAGTACAGTATCATAGCTCTTATGGGTCGCAACAGCGCCCTCAGCATTGACAACAAGCTTCTTCTGTACAAATCGATTATCCGGACCTTACTCCTCTATGGCATGCCTGCGTGGGCGACTATCTGTAAAACCAGATGGAGTGAACTACAGTCATTCCAAAATGTTACCCTGAGGACCATTGCCCAGCTGGACAGAAGGACGGTGAAAAACCAATCCATCAACTTCGATTTAAACATGGCCCATATCGGTAAGTTTATACAGGATCTCCTTCTGATTATGATACAGAAGATGAAGACTCACGACAATAAGCTTGTGAAAGGGATACTGGAGAACTCAATGAATATGAACTGGCATACGAAGTATCGTAAACCGAGGCACGTTCTTGACATCAATTTTGAAGATATTAGCAACGTCTCTTTCCCAGACTACTGGAAGATGTGATAATCTTATTTCTCTTTGTATTTTTTATTTCGGTTTTTTTTTTTTTTTTCCTGACAATCGTCAATCTTATTTTCTTTTTTGTATAATATGGAAGACCGCTTGGGTTGGTTAGACTTCTTCACTACCTCAGTGTATTTCCTTTGGAGTTTATTCTGGTTGGATGAGCTTTGTGAAAGCGCTGCTTTCGTCCCATCCTAACGAATGTACACTTCACTGTTCGATTGTCGATTGTCCCAATTTAGTTCACTGCGAGTACTCCCTTCGGCTGCTGAACGATGAAAGCAAGGCTTTCGAAAAGCGCTTACAGGTCGTATTTTTCCTTATTCTTTTGTTTTTTGTCTTATTTTTTCGCCTTATTTATCATTTATTATTTTTTCGTTTATTGTTCCCTTGTTGTGGTAAAAGAGTATCCTCTAGTTTATTACTTAACTATTTCTATCCACGTAAGATTTTATTCCATTATTCGAATCATGGCTACTCAAGTTTCATTGAGTTGTAGTGAACAGAATTTATTTTTTAGACTTAATTTTAGGATTAAGTCCCTTAAAGCTAATGTATGTTTCCTTAATTTGTGCAAAGCTCATAAAGTTTTTCCAAAATTTATAGATTGTATTAGTTTTAAGAATTCTAGAGATCCCAGGTTAAATAGCATTTTACCGTTTGTTAAGTATAAGAGGTTGTGTATGGAGATCGGGTTTCTAAATTATAAACTCTCCATCACACAAGCTAAAGCTTATTCCTTACATCTTGAATTGAGTAATCGTTTACGTAAAAAAGAGTGGGACAAATTTCTTTTAAAAGTCAAGGCAAAGCACAACAAAGACTGTGGAATTTGATTTCAGTGTCATGTTAAAAATTATTCATCAATTACTGTAATTCCTATTTTGATTCTGTTACCATTCCTTTCTCTTCTTTTTAAAGCCTTATTACAGAAAAAGTCAGTAGAAACTTATTAGAACTTTCTTAGCTTTTCAGGGTAACGACTCATTCATTCTCATTCATTTTCAAATGTACTGTTTTCTAATAAGTAATAAAGTTCTAATAAGTTTCTAATGAGTTTTTCTGTTTTTGTCTACATTAGCTAGCCATACCTTTCACTTTACCCACTCGATAAAGGGCAGGGAGTGAGATTTTTTCACCGGGTTTTTTGCTAAATCCACATTTTACATGATGCTCTACAACTTTCTAAATAACACATGGGGTCTAACCCCTACCCCTACAAAATTAAAATTTTCAAAATTTACCCCTTCACCCCCAGGGACGCGAAATGTTCTTATTCGGAATTAGTGGACATCAAAACCAAATAATCGATACTTCATTTTCCCCCCCACATGTACCCCTTGAGCCGTTATTTGGACCTAAAAACGGGACACCAATTATGAAACACCCTGTACAGTGTGCATGTTAATTCATTTCTCGCCTGGCTCTGTAGATTAAGTTTACTTCGAAACCGGTCAGCCACTTTATTAAATTGTTGTATTGCTTTACTATTAGATCCTTGTTCTTAATTCATTTATTCCTTGCAGCAATACGAGACCCTATAATGATCTTATTTCAAAAGTTCCCTTTATGTCAATCTCAAGAAGCATGCCTCGTTCCATAACTAAGCAGTTTTTGAAGTACATTTTCTTGCGTTGAAGGAATCGACCCCCAAGCAAAACAAGACGATTCCTGAAGCAAAAAATCTGCTCTTTCCAATGACAATAAAAGATTTTGATTGGAGAAAATGGTTTTGTGCTATTTGGCTTTGAAATTAAGAAAATCGGCTGCAAAAAATTTAAATGGTAAGTTCAAAGACACAAATCTCTGAAACTAAGCAAGCCTAGCAGGTAATACTTTGGAAGTTTAAAGCTAGTAGTGTACTTGATTGGCTTGCCAAAACACAAGCTTCCAGAAGGTTTCATTTCCAAATTATGAGTAGCAAAATTCTACTTTAAATTTTGCGCGGCAAATTATTTTGCCCATTTTGCAATGGCATAGCACTCAAAATAAATACTTCTAAATCTGGAAACTGTGATTACTGTGTAAAGAATAAAAAGTTGTCTTAAATTGCTAATTTTCATGATAGTAGCTGCTGTAGTTCCAATACAGCAGCAATTTAAACTTGGCAATTTATTTGTGCCCAAAGTCACATTCCGAAGGAGGCTTTGTTTTAGGAGGCCCTCGCACTCTTACTAAAATACATATAAGAGAGAAATTTTGCATAATGTCAGTAGATACATTCAACATTATCGATACAAAATTTCAACAAAATTGAAGATGGTACCTAAAACACCTCTTCGTCACTTGACATGGAATGACCCTGGTTGTTATCCAGGAAGGCTATCCCAACAAGTAGCTCACTGAGTAGCAGTATACAGTTTCCCAGGAATTCTAATCGATTACATGGAGGACATGCCTTCGCCATCATGTGTGCAATTACCTTCATGCAACATTCGGTAATCACTGGATAGGAATAGGTTGACCTGTGGCATGGCTTCGCAGGTCACCAGATCTTAATCCTCTGGATTTCTTTTTTTGGGGCCACATGAAATCAATTGTGTAAGTTGAGGGCATTGGCCTCATTTTAAATACTGTCGCTTGTAGGCCGGAGCATTTATTATGCCGTGTGGACTAAATCACCAGCCATTGGAAGGTGAGACTTCAATAAATACAGTGCAACATCACCTAACGAACACCCCTTAATTACTGACACTTTCAATTTTCCCTGGCAGGTCTATGTACAAGTATTGTGACTCTTCTCAATAGCGGACACTTCTTAAAAACGGGCAGATTTTCTTTCCCCAGTGGTATCCGCTATTGAGAGGTTTCACTGTATTCTGGAAAGGAGATCTTTAAAAAGATCGAAATCCAGAATAACGGCATTCCTTCAATACAATGGAACATCCTGAACCAAAAAACTGATGGCTCACTCAGAATCGGACGCGAGTACTCTGAGAAAAAGGAGATGTAAATTACACTGCGGATTATCCCAGTACCAAGATAATGCTCTTGAGAAAACAACAACTGACACGTTGCCAGAGGCTGAGGGGCCTACAGGCGAACCTTCAGCATAAAAATTGGTGGCTGCTAACCTCAACGGAGTTTTCCACGCAGAGAATATCCACATTGCTTTAATCAAGGAACTTTGGATATCCAAGGGCGCACTTAGAGGATTGACCAACTGTAGAGTTAAGCTAATCTATGATTATTCTTGCCTTTCTGCCTGAGCGTGCATATTGATCAAGAATAATATTAAAGGACTGCAAAGGGACTAACTTTGTTCTATGAAAACACCAAAAAGAGAGTCAAAACCGCATGTCCACAACAAGATATTTATTAACCTAGATACATATTTCGGACACTACGCGTCAATTTTTCAACAAGACTAATGCTACATCCACAATCGACAATGGAACAGTGAACTGTACCTATGTTCAGGTGGGACATAAGCAGTGCTTACACGATTCTCACCCTTCCGGAATAAATTCCACATGAAATACACTGAAGTAGGCAAGAAGACTGACTAACCCAAAGAGGTCTTCCACATTATGAAAAAGCAAAATAATAAAATTGACGATTGTCAGAAGAGTGGGAGACGGGCAGGTGGAGGGGCTGGTATTACATCTTCCAATAATCCGGGAAGGAAACGTTCCTTATGTCTTCGAAGTTGACATCAAGAATATGCCTTGATTTATATACTTTGTATGCCACTTCATTTCCATCCGGTTTTTCAGTATTCCAGCCACCAGGTAATTTTCATGGCACTTTGTCGTCTGCACCATGTCCATCAGGAGATCTTGGATACACTTTCCAATATGAATCATGTTCAGATCCGAGTGGATGTAATGATTTTTTACTGTCCTTCTTCCAAGCTGCGCAATGGTCCTCAGGGTAACATTCTGGAACAACTGGAGTTCATTCCGCCTGCTTCTACATATAGTCGCCCGCGCATATCTTAGAGGAGAATGTCCAAATCACTGTCTTGTACAGTAGTAATTTATTGTCGATGCTGAGGGCGCTGTTTCAACCCAGGAGAGCTATAAGACTGTCCATAACCGTCTTTACTTTGTTCAGAGCAAAAATTACATGAAGATTCCAGGAGTCTTGAGTCGATGATCCATTCGAGTTTCTTATTGAATAAAACCAGGGGATCTGGGGGACAATTAAGTTTTTTGTTGAAGTACACGGCTTTGAATTTTCCGACGTTAAGATTCATTTTCCAGCAATTAAATCAGTCCTCGAACTTCTTCAAGGCGTTCTGCAGCTGAGTGATAATGTGGCATGACTGGTGCGCCCATGCCATGATGGCAGCATTATCAGCATAGAAATATAAATTACACTCCTCGGGTTTTGGTGCACAAAATAATTAAAGAGAACGGGCCCGAGGACAGAGCCCTGTGGGACTCGGGCCTTTACCCTAAAGCTATATCGACAATCGTCAATCAACAATAGAACAGTGAAGGGAAAACGAAACGAGCGGTCCGAAAATAAAGCTTTCACTGCCATACTCGTCCGGAAAGTAACAGGGGAAGTACACTGAGCTAGGTAAGAAGCCAGATGAAACCTAGTTAAGTCATTCAGAGGATACGATTGAGTCCTTTCCTATCAGGACAATAGGGTTGATTGTTGATTGACGAGGGACGAGGGACACGAGGAGCTAGGAGATGCAGTATTCGGGAAAGATGGCCTTTTAGATATTGTGGAAATTGATGTCCAGGATGTGATAAGGCCTTCGATGCTTGAGGAAACTTCTAAAGGTGAGCAGTTGCTCACGAATGCCTTTAACCAGAGCAACCAGGATTGGGAAGGTCCTTCATCTTTACAAGCAGCTTTTTCAGCAACTCCTGGATATGATTTCCAATGGGAGCTATATCAAAATCGTCGGCAATAGAAGTATTCCTGCAGCTCTCCTGTCAACTTGGGCAATAGTCCTCAAGGTAATGTTTTGGAAGTTTTGGAGATCCTTCCATCTGGACTTACATATTGTTGCCCAGGCTGGCATACAATAAAGAAAGATGGTTCGGATTACCATCCCGTATAGCAGTAGTTTGCAGACCAAACCCAGCGCGCTGTTTTGCCACAGAAGAGCTACTAAACTGAATTTTACCTTCTTTGCCTTGTTGATGGCGTAGGAGACATGGTCGCCCAAATTTAGCTTGGCATCTATTACCATTCCGAGGTATTTGCAATGTTTTACCCATTCGTGCTCTTTACCAGAAATGAAGAGAGGACTTGGGAGTTTTCGAAGTTTGTTCGTAATGAACATGGCCTTGCATTGGTCAACATATAGATTGAGTCCCCATTTAGCAAACCATTTCTCGCTCGCACAGATGTAAAGCTTTTTGTAACCAAGATATGACGTTCGGCAAATTAGTAAAAGTCGGAAAGTCATGGATGAAAAAGTTGAACAGTGCAGGGCCCATGACAGAGCCCTGGGGAACACCAGGGACGTCACAAGGGTCGGACATGGAGCAGCCAACCTTGACACGAAATATCCTATTCGACAGAAAGGAACTGGTCAAAGCAATCAGATCGTCTGCAAAACCACAAGTAATCATTTTATATATGAGGCCTTTATGCTAAACCTGATCGAAAGCTTTTCGGACTTCCCAGAAGACCAGACCACCATATTTAGCACAGTTTAGAGGAGTTTTTATATTTGCAACAAGCCTCTCAAGTTGGCAGAAGTGACCTGGGCGAAAGCAGAATTACTCCTCCAGAACAAGATTTTTGGTCGCACAGAAGTCGTTAATCCTCTTCAGAAAGATGCGTTCAAAGACATTTGATAACATAGGTAGTAAGTTTATGGGCCTGTAGCTGACAGCGAGAGCCAGGCTTGGATATGGTAACGATGACGGACTCCTTCCACTTATCGGGACCAAGTTTCCAGTAGCCGTTCATGGCTCTGGTAATGGTCTATGCAACATTAGGAAGCAAGTTTTTGAGAACACTATTGGTGATGGAGTCAATAACAGCAGCTTTTTGGGTCTTAAGTCGTTTGATGACTTTGGAGAAATTTTTTGAGCACTAATGACTTCTCCAGGTATGGGAACACGATGACTGCGCCCGTAGGCGATGCAGCCATTATTAACTATCTCAGTGTTTGAGAGACTGTCCAGGGTGGTCTCACTAGGCGTTGTAAATTGACTTTTCAAGGATTCGGCGATGAATTGAGCCTTATCCCCGTCACTGATGACAACATTTCCATTGCCTGCAAGCTGTGGCGGCAATTGGATTGCTCTGTTACACTTTTAGGCCCTCACAGTTACCCAGAGCGAGTTGTCCTGGGCAGACAAGGACTTCAGGAGGAGGGTCGAGTTGTTCAGGATGCTTATGATTGGTAGTTGAGGTACTGGAAGTAATGGCATCGTTGACAACATGGGTGATAGCATTGATATTACTATTGATATCCTCCTTATGAATAACCTCCTTGTAAGGAATGCTATTTTCTCTAAGAATACCCCTAAAGAGCTTCCAGTACTGTTTAGAGCAGAGCACAATCTTGTTATCGAAGTTTAAAACCTCAAACATAAGCATCACTGGACGGTGGTCAGAAGAAAAGTCGTCGACGGTGAATATATTATAGGGCTTAAGGAAACCTTTAATAACTGCAATATCCAGCACGTCACTTACAGGAGAGTGGTCACAGTAGTACGTGCCATCAAGGGTACCAGCAAAGTGTCAATCTCGTTTAAGGTATATCCATATAAGATATTGCCGTTTTTGATTCGGGCATTTGGAGTTCCACGGATGGTGCTTGGCATTCAAGTCGCCCGCAATAACTACTGGAATGGGCCCAGACAGCAGCTCGTCAAATTCACATGGATCAAGCTTGTGCTTATGTGAGTTATACAGGGTGTAAATTGACGACGTTTCAAAAATTTAAGGATAGGTAGATGATGAAACTTTGAGCGAAAAAGTCCAGTCGCGTTTTTCGATCTGTGGCCACCGTTAAAAAGTTATAGCGCTTTAAAGTTTGGTATCGGTAAGGAATATCGGTATCGGTATCGGCCAGGGTGATTCTAAAAAGTCGTGCCCAAATGAAAAGGCAGGTAGAGGGTGAAATTCTGAGCAAAAATGTCCAGTCGCGTTTTTCGATCTGAGGCTCCGTTAAAAATTTATAGCGCTAGGTTAAAAATTGCTCAGCGTCTGTACCAAGATAGATTTCCGGAAAAGACGTCACGAAACTTTAAAGCGCTATAACTTTTTAATGGAGCCTCAGATCGAAAAACGCGACTCAATTTTTTGCTCAGAATTTCACCCTCTACCTGTCTTTTCATTTGGGCACGACCTTTTAGAATCACCCTGGCCGATAACTGATACCGATATTCCTTGCCAATACCGAACTTTAAAACACTATAACTTTTTAACGGAGCCACAGATCGAAAAACGCGATTAGATTTGTTTGCTCAGAATTTCATAATCTACATATCCTTAAATTTGTGAAACGTCTTCCATTTTCACCCTGTATAAAGAGATGAATTTGATTTCACCTGCGTCCACATCGTTTATAATCACGGAGACTGCTTCCAATCTCACAAAGTCTGGAGAGACAGGCTCATGATGATCAATGCCATCCTTAACAATGATCGCTGCTCCACTAAAAGCGTTTGCTGGCATTATTACCCAGTGGCCGATCCTTGGAGATAAACACGATACCCAGGCAAGGTGAAGACTTGAGGAAATTTCAAGTGTGTCTCGCACACGAAGGCGATGTCGACATTCCAATTTGTAAGGAAATTATAAAACTCGATGCGCTTGCGAGCGATTTCCCTTGCATTCCAAATATTACAACGGAGTTTCCCTTGATTAATGATGTTGTATGGGTGCCTGTCCATGGTCATTTGTTAGTTTCGTGAGAGGCAATCTGTGGCACTGCTTTTCCACTTTCTTTGTAGTGATTTAGCAAATTTCCCAGAAATCTGTAAATATCACGCAATTGATTGTGGTTGACCATACGTGAATCCCTAATATCAGCAGAACTGGATGCGACTGAAGCATAGGATTTTCTCTCTACCGTTTTAGTGCGTTTGATCCCTTTGACTTGTGGATATTTGGGACAGTTGGTGTAGCTAGATTTGTGGTGATCAGAGCAACGTAAACATTTTGGGGGGACGTTTGCCTTTTACGTTAGTACAGTCCCTCGACTGATGATTGCCAGCACACATATACCATAGAAGCGACTCGGTGCAACTTTGGGAGACATGACCAAAACGTAAACAATTATAGCATTGAAAGGGCCTTTTGTTGCCTCTAAATAGCTCAACAATAACAGCTAGAGGACTGACACGGCTCAAACTCGAAAAAGACTTATTGTTCATTATTTTCAAGTAACACCAAAACTATTGGCATCTCTACTGCACCGTTTGCTTTTTTTGAGCCTGATTGCTTTTTCTGGAAAATAGTTTGCCTTCCTGAGGTCTTCGCAAAAGTCTTCCAGATCATATGTTGCATCAACATTTTGGGCAACGTATTTAAGTGGGCAACCTTTTAC
Organism: Rhysida immarginata; assembly: GCA_023313115.1. NCBI lineage: Eukaryota > Metazoa > Arthropoda > Chilopoda > Scolopendromorpha > Scolopendridae > Rhysida > Rhysida immarginata. Next base: position 932,592 of record JAHWFO010116803.1, read on the forward strand.
AATTTCAAAGTACAAACGCATACATAAAGGACCAATCAGAATCACTTTAATCAGATGGATGACAATTCCAAAAATAAAAATACAATTACAATTAAAATAACAGTAGAATAAATCCAATCACGTGTCAAATAGGGTGAATCATAAGACCAAGTCGGGAGTCCAGTCCAATCAAAAAAATCCTACGGGATTCGTCCAATCCAAGGGGACTTCATCAGAGTTGAAACCCTGGAAAATCCTAAAGAAATTCAACACTGAGAGACACACACACATTGTAAAAGGAACCTGATTGGTCCTTAATATATATAAATAGCCCCGAGGTACTATGTAGCATTACTATCTAAATGTTGACAAGGCGATGTTCATTAAGAAGAAACTTCGAAAACCCCCAAGTCCTCTCTTCCTTTCTGGTAAAGAGCACGAATGGGAAAAACAATGCAAATACCTCGGAGTGGTAATAGATGCCAAGCTAAATTGCGGCGACCATGTCTCCTACGCCATCAACAAGGCTAAGAAGGCAAAAGTCAGTTTAGTAGCTCTTCTGGTGCGAAACAGCGCGCTTGGATTGGACTAAAAACTACTGCTACACACGACGCTAATCCGAACCATCTTTCTTTATGGTATGCCTGCCTGGGCAACAATATGCAAGTCCAGATGGAAGGACCTCAAAACGTTACCTTCAGGACGATTACCCAACTTGACAGGAGAGTTGCAACAAATACAACCTATCTATTGCCGACGATTTTGCTATACCTCCCATTGGAAATCACATCCAGGAGTTGCTGAAAAAGCTACTTGTAAACATGTAGAACCTTCCCAATCCTCTGGTTGCAGATATTCTGGAGCATCCACTCAACTTTAGAAGTTTTCTCAGGCATCGCAGGCCTATCACATCCTGGACATCAATTTCGACATCCAAAAGGCAGTCTTTTCTGAATACTGGATAGCTCCTCGTGTCCCTCGTCAATCAACAATCAACTCTATCGTCCTGATAGGACAGGACTCCATCTTATCCTCTGGATGACTTGACAAGGTTTCATCTGATTTCTTGCCTAGTGCAATATACTTTTCATGGTTACTTCCTGGATGAGTATGGCAGTGAAAGCATTGCTTTCGGACCCCTCGTTTCGTTTTCCCTGCGCTGTTCGGTTGTTGATTGTCGATGTAGCGTAATAACCCCATTCGCACTACAGCTGGGCTAGATCAAGTTGAGCTAGCTTATTCGGGCTAGCTCAGCTCAGGCTAGCTGATGAAGCCAAACCGTTCGTACTACATTCTAGCCTGACCGAGTTTTATCAGATTCGGTACCACTAAAACCTGAGCTTGTTAATAAGTCACTGTCACTGCTATCAGTGCCACTCGTATTTGCATCGTCGTCCTCCATGTTTTATGTTGCCGTGTCTCTCTTATGTCTGTTTTTGTGCGTGAAATAACTGAAACAATGATATTACGAAGAATGTTTGTTAGTTATTGCCCTTTACCTCAGTCAATATGTCTAGAACTTAACACCTAATTTCACGGAAACCCCTGCACCATTTAAATCAATTAAAAAAAAATTCCAAAACATTTTTCTACCATTTAAAAATAAAGTGCTCCAAAACCGGATCCTTATTAAATTTGAAATGGGTCATTAAAATGAAAGGAGAACATAAATATTGAATGAAAGAAAAGCATTTATCTCCTATAAAATCAATCATAAAATGTAAATTCAAAAACTTTTAATGAAATATCAATTTCTTCAAAGGCATATGCAATTCTAAAATCATATAAAAGATCAATAAGATGTTAACAAAAATCAGGATAATAATTAAATAAAAGAACAAAGCATATTGAATGGCTACGATGTGGATGTGATATAAAAGAACCAATGACGTATATTAAAAAACCAATGACGTTCTTTAATATATGTCATTGAAAAGAACATACATCAAATTTTCAAAATTTAATTTTGAGTAAATTTTTGAGAATAATTTTTATTAATAATGCAAAAATGACTGTTAATAAAGTTCAATTAAAGGCTATTTATAACACATTATTTTCATGCATGGGGACGAGTTTTAGCGCCATTGTGGCCAAAATAAGAAACCTATTTGCCTCCCATTTCACATGCGGTAAAACATCGAATGAACAGGCCTCCTATAATCTAGTTGGCCATGCCATTGTCTTTAGATCACGGTCTATAGCAAGGCCTCTTGTAGGCAAGGCCAACTCACTCAGACAAAATGGCGGCAATAGAAGGCTGGCAGATGATACAGCTGAGATGGATGATTTTTAATGTTCAGCCAAAAAATGTAAAAAATGCACTATATGTTATTTTATTCACAATACTCTTCACATTAAAATATTACAATCGTCTAACTATATAAAATCTAGTAAGAAAAAATAATTCTCCTTGAAAAAGTCAGTTAGGTTAATAAATCTAAAATACATTATTGTAATATTTTAATGTGAAGAATATTGTGAATTTTTACATTCTGTTTGCTCAGCCTTTAAAAAAAAGTCCATCTCACCTATATCATGTGCCTTCTATTGCCGCCATTTCGTCTGAGTGAGCTGGCCTTGTCTATACACTACATCATCAAAGGAGTTTGGACACCCTGTAAACACCTGGGGTGTTTCTCCTGGATTGGACGGAAACCTCAATGCTGATGGCTACAGGACCATTGTGGATAACTGGGCACTTCCAGCGCTGTGGGAACACTTCGGTGACGGGCCGTTTCTCTTCCAGCACGACAATGCGCCTTACCATAAAGCAAGATCCATACCCAACTGGTTTGATGAGATTGAAGAACTCGATTGGCCTGCCCAGAGTCCTGATCTCAACCCCATCGAACATCCTTGGGGCGAATTGGAACGACGTGTGAGATCCAGGATGGTTCGCCCTACTTCTGTCCAGGAACTGACCACGTCACTCCTCGAGGAATGGAGGTCAATACATACCGTAACTTGTGGACAGTATGCCATGTAGGGTGGAGGCAGCGATAGCAGCTCGGGGTGGTCCTACAACTTACTGATTGAAGCTTTTTACGACTTTACGGTAGAGCAGCAGGTGTCCCAACTCCTTTGATCATGTAGTGTAGATATAAATGGTCACCGATCTTCTGACATTTTCCATTGTTTCAAGTATAGCCTACATGATAAGGAAGGTTTCAAGAATCGCAGTTTATTAAGAGAAAAGAGTGGGAAGAAACGTCAGTACAAATTTGAATGCCATAGACATTGTGCCACCTGCGTCAGCCAGTGTAAAAATTAGTCAGAAAAATTGGTGATACGCGGGCTCCTTCGTCACTTTTGGAAAAAAGGGACCAGGGATGTGACCAATGAACGGACAGCACGACGGTGGTTCCCCCGCTTCTGGTCTGGAGACATGGGCCTGGAAGATGCGCCAAGGAACGGAAGACCCAAAGAAGTGGATGACGCAGCCCTACGGCAGCAAGTGGGAGCCAAACCAGGCAGCGGCACCCGTGGACTAGCGGCAGACATCGGGACATCACAATCGAGTGTGGTTCGACATCTGCATGCCATGGGAAAGGTCAACAGGAGCTGCCGAGTTGTGCCCCACGAGCTGACGCGCGCGCAAGTACAACAAGGGGGGAAGGTGTGTTGTCAACTGCCGGAAAAAATCGAGGTTCTGCCACGTCCAGCATATATCCTGGCACCTTCCGACTACCATCTCTTCCGGTCCATGGCGCACTTTCTGCGTGGACGGCGCTTCGCCAATGTCAGTGAGGTTGAAGACGCCGTGGTGACTGTTTCATCCAGAAACCGGAGGAGTGGTTTCGCGAAGGCATCCGCCAACTGGCTGATCGTCGGATGAACACCATCGAGCATGATGGACTCTACTTTGAAGATTAGGTTGGTTGGTTGGTTTATTAGAATTTTTGACGTCGATTACTAAGGTCATTTTGCGCCTTATACACAAGTTATATCTGTACGCAGCCCCGGACAAACACAAACATCCATGCCCGCGCAGGATTCGTTCCCACGACCAGGTGGACTCGAGAACTAGAAAGCCTATGCCCTAGCCCTCTCGGCCACCTGGCCGGCCTTTGAAGATTAGCAATGAGTGGTTCCGGTCTGGTGCCCATTTAAAAGTTTGCGCAATGATCGGCCACTACTTTTGATTCAACCTCTGTAGTTGATGCCCAAAATTAATAATGAGCTATGTAATGCATTCAATAGTCGGTTTATCAATTATTTATTTTAAATTTTATAGAATACATTAACTTCGGCAGTATTATGTCAATAATTCTGGCTGCATTGAAACTGAAAATGAAACTAAAATTTCTAAAGGATGGGTCTACGCTACGGATACTATACGTAGCGGATAATTTATTGCCGAAGCACGTTTCAAGGCTAATAGTGTTACACCATTTTCAAGGCTCGCATAACAGTAAAACCGGAAAAATTAATTTTGTTACTATTATGCGAGCCTTGAAAATGGTATAACACCGAAACGTGTGTCGGCAATAAAGTTAATAGTATCCGTATCGTATTAGACCCATCCTTTATTTCATATTCACAACGATACTAGACCATGGAAATCATGAATACAAATTTTTAGCTCACGATAGGGCGGTGCTGCAAGCGGTTTTAGTCCGATTGTATATGCAGCGCTATTTTTCAAAGGAGTTCCTG
>JAHWFO010116803.1:937626-1018014 GCA_023313115.1 Rhysida immarginata
TATGCGCATTTCGGCAGCTTGGCTGCCGAAATGCGCATACGTTGTAATAAACATCTGATGTGGAATAGTGGTTTCCTGTTGTTCTTGTTAATCTGTGTCCACAGTTTCTGGCTTCATCTCCTTCTATAAATCTTTCATGTTTTAAATGATTGTGTTTTTAATCAGTATTAGCAACTAAACCTTTTCACTGATTACATCATCTAATATTTTTCACTGACTATTATCGAGGCTTTCACTGTCTAATCTCGGAAGCCTCGCTATTATCATGCACTTGAAGTTTCACTTCGGTCGGGTGTCCCGTGACACACAAGTTATTTTTTTGTTACAGTACCAGCAGCAGCTGTCCCTGAATATAAACGCATAGCGTCACTGCGAAGTGGGAAGAGAGTCCCGTACAGCAGTGCCTATCTTATTGTGATCACTCGTATTCTGCGTGTTTTTCTTAATGTAAGCCACACGTGGCTTTATTTTTGTACAGGGGCATTTCTGTCTCTTCCGCGTAAATCTTCATGTTAGAGGATGCGCATGGAGACCCTCTGTGGGTCCTTTTCACTTTTGCCAATTTTTAGCAATGTATTTGTTTCTGTATGTTAACTTAATAAATATTGAATTAATATGACTACAATGCTGTCTTTATTCTATAATAATAATTTATTTCCACTGCGCTGCATAATATACGTGATAAATAATAATAATATACGGAGTTTGTCCAACGAATTTTTATACATCCTGCATAACGTTATTTAATATTTGTTCAAAGGTGTCTGGTAACTGTGTTGGCCACATGAAGCGAGCCAGTTGTTAAAAATTTACCAAGACAAGCTTGTGAATTGTTTAATGTTTATTGCAACAACGTCCAAAAATCGACATTGGAAACGTAACTGGAGACGTCCGGTTTTTCTTTCGTTAGACAGACTATAGTGAGGGGCAATATTTCACAACCTGTAATTTTTTTTTCACTGATAGAAATATTCAAGTCAAATCGCGAACCTGTTACCAGTGATTCTGTGATTTCATTTATATAACTGATTGGCCTGATGATGTTCATGCCTATATCTTGTTACTGATAGCAGTAATAGCACCAACTCCCCGAATCAAAATTCTAAAACATAAACTAATGCTAAATGGAACTTTTGGTGAAATACCTTGTCTTTTTTTATTACTGGAAAAACAAAATTGAAAATTCTATTCCTTATGGAATGAAGAACGTATCCTACAATACGTGTTTGCAGCTTTACGAAAACGAGAATTCAGAATTCACAATAAAATGTGAAACTTAAATATACCGCAGGAAATATTCCTTGGAATCATTAATTTTGCCCTTTTCTGAATACATAAAACACGTGAGAAGTCGTTATTTCTCGTTCCCAGGTAAAGTCACTGATAACGAGAAATAGTCACATTTACACCTAATAACATAAAACACGACTTACTATAATTAACATGGAACTGCATGGAGTGATAATAAAATTCCGAACCAAAACTAATATAAGTAACATCTATAAGTTATAAAAAATTTACTCGCCGAGATTCATATTCAAAGATTTTATGGACACTTTACATACCCATATACGAGGTGTAGAGGAAATTCCCGAAATAGCTTTAGAACAAAAGATGCTAGAACCATAAAATTCACTGTGATCTCAGCCGAAGCAATTAATCGGCGAAATTTCTGAGGTGGCATCGTGCCAAGAAGAACCTCAGCCAAAGCAATCAATCAGCTGGTCACGTGGGGTGGAATCATGCCAAGAGAGGAAGAGCCGTCGTCACTCGTGACATCGCCTTCCTATTGAAGCCAATGGTCTAGTCGGAGAAACGAAGAACGAAGGAGAAACGCGATTCGCCGGGAAAAGAAGTATTCAAATGAGAAGGCGAAAAGCAGGAAATAAAAGAGAAGAAGTGTGGCGTAGGGCCGTGAGAAAAGGACTGCATGTTGGAACAGTGAAGTCCAGGAAGTTGTAAAGGCAAAGAAGGAGGCCTATTTGCTATACCGGTCGAGTGCGGTATTCTAAGGTGCGAAAAAAGCAGCAATGACCGTATCAATAGCTAAAGCCAAGGCCTGGGAGATGTTTGGGGAAAAATTGGAGGCAGGCTTTGGTTCCGCAAACAAGCTATTCTGGCAGACCGTTCGCCGCCTCCGTGGAACGAACTCTTTCATCACAAACTATTGAGAGTTCGAATAGGAGGCTCTGAAAACGGAGGAGAACGTATTGCATAGGTGGAAGGAAAACTTTGCATCTCTTCTTAATCCGGTGACAGCAACAACGGAGCCACATGAAGTAAACCTTGGGAGCGGAGAATATTCACGGTAGCATCACCGAAGCAGAAAACAGTTGGGCAATAAAGTCCCTCAAGACTGGCAAATCTGCAGGTGACGATGAAATCTGGTCCAGATGTTAAAGGCCCTAAATCAGGATGCTATCCTGTAGCTGACTCCGGTGTGTCAGGTTGCTTGGATATCTGGCCAGACCCTTAAGCAATGGCAGGCAGGAATTGTGATCCCTATCTTCAAAAAGAGAGATCAGAGAGATAACAAATATCGAGGCAAGTCTTTGCTCAGCATTTCTGGGAAAGTGTACGCTAAGTGTCTGAGAAGAAAAGTCGGGAAACAGCCGACTACAAACTGTCGGGGGAGCATGTGTTTTCTGACCTGGCCGAAGCACACGGATCACATCATTGCTCTAAAGCAAATCTTTGAGAAATTCTGGGAGTATGCAAAAGATGTTCATCGGGAGAAGCTCTTGCAAGTGTTACAAGGGTATGGAGTGGATGGGCAATTGCTAGTTGCTATCATGTCTCTGTACGAAAGCTCTGAAATGTGTGTCTGGGTAAATGGCATTAAGTCAAGACCGTTCACCGTGGATGTTGAACTCTGCCAAGGGTGCATACTGTCGCCCCTCTTGTTCATTATCTTTATGGACTGGATAGACATGAGCAGCAGAGGCGATGAGCGTGTTTGTGTGGGCAAGTGCTTCATGGAGAGGTTGGTCTTTGCAGACGACCTTGTCCTCCTTGGTTCTTCTCGCACTAACCTTCAGCATGTACTGGACCGGTTTGCAGCCAAATGTAGAGAGGCTGGAATGAAGATCAGTATGGATAAAACTGAGGTTCTGGTCCTTTCAAGACAGACTGCTCAGTACGCTTCCCATGTTAGGGTAGCCCCATTGAGGCAGGTGTAGAATTTCAGTATCTCGGGATTGCATTCACGAGCGATGGGTGGCAGGATCAACAATTGGATGCTCGGATTAGTGTAGCAAGCTGTTTCGATCCGTAATAACGAAACGCCAGGTGCGAGAGAAAGCCAAGTTCTCCATTTTCAAATCTCTCTTTGTTCCCATTCTCACCTATGGTCATGAATGAGTCTTGGGTATTGATCAAAAGAGTGCGATCGCGGGTACAAGCGGCCGAAATGAGATTTTTGGGAGCTGTGGCAGGTATTACCCTACTAGACAGAGTGCATAGCAGCACAATAAGGAGCCTTTAAATGTTGAGCCGCTACTTCTCTGCATTGATAGATCTGAACTGCGCTGGTATGGCCACATGATACGGATGACGCAAACTGGTCTTCCTAGGCAGTTATTTTCCATGGGGTCGGCCTAGAAGTGGCTACACTACATAGAGAATCTGGGTTCGAGTTGCTTGAGTATTACCAGGGAGGACATGCGCTTGATGGAGGAAGATCGTGATCGCTGGAGATCCTCCATAGGGTGCTGCCCCCGCTACCCTAACAGATAAGCGGGTTTGAAAAGTAAGTAAGTGAATAAGTAAGTAAGACAAGTAGAGAAGAGAAAGAGAGATAATGGTAGGCTGACAAGGAAGAAATCTAATGCCTCGCTCCCGCCCGGCTGAATTCGTGGATCCAAGCATGGCTACAAATTTGATGAGACAAACAAATGGTAGATATAACAACTGCGAAGTTTATCTATTGAAGCATGCCGAGACTCAACAGCTGGCTGTCCGTATTGGAGCTGAATACGTTTTCAGTAGAGAAGGCACATACTACACGTTTCTTCTACAGCAGGGGATATGGTTGCAATTTTCCGAGATGGTCTTCGGTAAATACCTATCCGCCATCGCCGCTTGAGAAAAACGTTCAGCTTCATCATTACCAATGGCCTCAGAAGCTTCAGGAAAGCTCGAGTTAGTGAGAAAAATTCTGTGAATATATTTGATTCTTCTACTGAAACAATTAACTCTATTCATACTGCAAATAATTCTCTCTCTCTCGGCAATCGAACTGTATTGGCTTTATTCCCAGTGATTCCAATTCAACGCCTAGTGTTCCATACCGATGGTCGGAATTTCACATACCTTCGGCCAGCGTCACGAGTGTAGCACCACATAGTCAAGTACCTGCTAATCCAATTATTCCGGTGGGAATTTCTGAGCAACGTCGCACCAATAGTCAACAAAACGCAGGAGGTAGTGTCGACAGGGCCCTGTTGGGCCTACTGCGCTCAGTAGGCAGCGTAGCGACGTATGGTATAGTATCCTTTAGTCTTCACTTATTTTTGAGTTATTAATAGTGTATATATCTTGTGTGAATTATCTACTCTTAATGCCCTGTCGTTATAATCGTTACAGTTCAGCCCATTTGGCCGACAAACCTCCAAGGGTAGCCACTTGCTATTTTTACGGTTGCTATTTCATGCTCCACATTGGATCCTCACGTCTATTTTGCCTGCTGGGAATCCATCAGTACCAAGACGCTCGTCGGGCTACACGAAAAGGTCCTTACGGAGAAGTGCCCGTATCCGTTAGAATAAAAGTACTGTATTTTTAGCGGCCAACCACTGGCCAACTATTACACTCGCTGAATCACAACCAAATCCAACAAGATTTCAATAAGCAAACCATCATTACTAAGCTGATTTTTAAAACAATTGACAATTGCCTCTGCATTTCCCTACCTTTAAAAGATTGTAACTAGCTTTTATTGCTCAGCAGAGAAGTATTTCACCATGACACACAATACTTTTATCGTACTTATATTAGGACTTTCATCTATGACTAGGGAAAAGTTTGAATGGCCAATATCATCTTTCAATTCCTCTAAAAAACAAGGCGACAACGGATTTTTGATAATCATGGAGCATTTTGTTCGATGTATTTCTAAACTTTGACATAATTAAAGAATCGTTATCAATTGATCCTAACAAGTGTCCTAGATGGTCTCAATAGTTCCAATAGTCCTATTTTCTTGATGTGTGCTCTGCCACAAAAACTGCTAACTTTAACTCCGCTGGCTTCACCTCGTTCTGGTTGTTCTTTGTTCTGGTAAATGGAAGGGGTTTGTGCTGTTATACTGCCCTTTCTGTTGCTATCAGCTCCGTGTATTTCGATAATTCTGCATGCCTCATCAATCCTACTCTGTGAGCTCCCAGGGAAGAACGACAGCACTTATAGAAAGCAGTAGTGTTATTTCCGTGGAAATGAGCTGATAAGCAACCTAAAAAAATTTAAAACTATGCAAATTCTGTTCTGTTGTTATGGTGAGGAAACAAAGACTACTAAAATGGCTCATTGCTTCTCTTTGTTGCGTCGGCTTCTTTCACTTTATCGCATATAGCCATTAGCCAAGACCACGTGGTGAAGAAAAAGAAGTACGCACGGAAAAAATGGATTACAATTACGCAATGGTAAGCAATTTTTTAGTAATTTCTGTAGTATGATTTTTTATGCTATAAAAATATGCTCCTGCACCTAGTGTTGGCCGATCCCAGGCTCGTCCTTGGTTGATAAGGGTTACCGACAAGTCGACCAATGATATCATTTCAATCATGTGACTATTGGTGGCGTCACCAGTGGACTGATAAAATATTAAAAAAATACTTACTTACTTTTCAGGGTCGCGGGGGCAGCAGGCCTATGGAGGATCTTCAGCGATCGCGATCTTCCGCCATCAGGCGCATGTCCTCCCTGGTAATATCCAAGCGACTCGAACCCAGATTCTCCCTGTAGTCTAGCCCCCTGGATCTAGGCCGACACCTTGGTCTCTTCCCCACCGGCTTGGAAAATAATAACTGCCTAGGAAGACTAGTTTGAGGCATCCATATCACGTGGCCATACCAGCGCAACTGAGATCTCTCAATGCGGAGAAGTAGAGGCTCAACACCTAAAGATTCCCTTATTGTGCTGCTGTACACTCTATCTAGTAGGGTAACACCTACTACACCTCTCAGAAATCTCATTTCGGCCGCTTGTACCCGCGATCGCACTCTTTCGGTCATTACCCAAGCCTCATGACCATAGGTGAGAATGGGGACAAAGACGGAGTGCTTGGCTTTGTTACTCAGCTCGCGGATCGCCACAGTTCACGTCTGACACAGCTTGCTGTGTGACGTTCATTAAAAAAATACTAAAAAAATTACATGTTAGTCATAAAAATAGAAAATCACTAGAAATCCATTCACTTACGGTTTTCGCGCCCAGGTCACTTCTGCCAACTCTAGCTCTGGAGGCTTGTTGCTGATCTAAACACTCCTCTAAATTGCGCTAAGTACGGTGGTCTTATATTTTTAGATGTCCGGAAAGCTTTTGATCAGGTCTGGCATAACGGCCTGAGATACAAAATGATTACCTGTGGTTTTCCTGACGATTCGATTGCTTTGATTAGTTCCCTTCTGTCGGAAAGGACTTTTCGCGTCAAGGTTGGCTGCTCCATGTCTAACCCCTGTGACATCAATGCTGGCGTCCCCCAAGGCTCTGTCCTAGGCCCTGTGTTTTTCAACTTTTTCGTTTAGGATTTCCCAACTTTTACAAAGTGCAATTTATACCCGTTTGCTGATGATGCGTCCATCATGACTAGTGCCCGCAATCCTGCTCATGTTATATCGCGATTACAAAATGCTTTACATATGTGTGAGATATGGTTTGCTAAATGGAGGTTAAACCTAAACGTTGATAAATGCAAAGCCATGTTCATTACAAAAAAGTTTAGAAAACCCCCGAAGCCACTCTTCCTATCTGGAAAGGAGCTCGAGTGGGTAGAAAACTATAAATACCTCGAAGTAGCGATTGATGCCAAGCTAAATTGAGGCGACCATTTCTTTTATGCTATCACAAGGCCAAGAAGGCAAGGTTTAGCCTGGTTGCTCTTCCGGGGCTTAACAGCGTCTCTTAGAATGGATAGCAAAGTTTTGCTATATAAAATGATAATCCGAATCATTCTTCTGTATTGTATGCCTGCCTGGGCTACAATCTGCAAATCCAGATGGAAGGACCTCCAAACCTTCCAAAGTGTCACTCTGAGGACCATTGCCCAACTCGACAGAAGGACAAGCAGGACAGACTGTACACTTTCCCAAAGCTGTATTTTGTTTTTGTGAAATTTTTTTTTGTAATTTATTTATTTTTTTGTTTATATTTTACTTGTAATATTTTCATATTATAAGTTCAACTTGACTGTAGACTTTTAAGACTCTCTTTTGTCGCATTAAACAAACACACCCATTTTAATTTTTCCTATATAAGAAGGGAAACGTAATTCTCTTAAAAAGCTGGAGGGGGAAATAGTTATATTAGGGATGAACCCTTTCAACCTAAAAATGAAATGAACTAACCCTCTGTCCTCTGACTAGGTGGGCTGGGGTTCACCCCGAATCAACAATGTCCTCCCCTCCAACTACCTTTTTATATTAAAGCAGACTGTAGGGGAGCGGGTGTCACTGTTCTATATTAATGTCAAATAACATATCTATTTACCCAATTCCTATTGTGCCTATTTTAACGAGCATAAGTAGTAAGTTAAGAATAACAGTATGTTTAATAGAATAATAGAACTTTTAGCAATAAACCACATCCTTTTTCCTTATAAAAATTTGGTTTCGGTCCTCTGCATTTTTTGCATTATTGCCAGTTCCAGAAATTATATTTTTACTTTCAAAGATAGTCCTGGCTTGCGAACAAGGAGCCATGCTTTAAACTTTGCAAATAGGACATGAATATAGCGTGAGCTTCCATGTCCACGGTGGCTTAGTGGTTAGAGCATCGGGATGGTAACCCGAAGGTCCCTGGTTCGAGTCCAGGCCGTGGAATTTTCTTCACTATATTTCACTACTTATTCATCAAGATTTTTTAAAATATGAAAAATTATACTCTCCAATAAGGAAGCATTAACATCATTTTCTTGTTGTAATTGGTGGACGTCAAAACAGGGATTGTCTTAATTAGTTGTCAGTTACAGAAAAAAAATTTAAAATATCCGCTCACTGGTGCATAGTTGACATTGTGGTATTCGCAACTTTTTTTTTCATATCAGTTACGAGGGAATTAACAGAAAAGAAAATTCGTGATGTTCTTTCTGTCCAATATTTCTAGAATTAAGAATAAAAACATAACAAAAGTTCTGGTTAGGCAATAAGGTAGAGTTGTAATTACCGACACGTTTCGATTTACATCATCTTTATGGGTTAACAGCTACAAAGTTGTCTGGCAATCGACAATCGAACAGTGCAGACAAAAATGAAAAGAGCGGTCCGGAAGCAATGCTTTCACTGCCATACTCGTCTAGGAAGTAACCAGGAGAAGTACACTCGACCATGGATGAAGAAGACATCCGTGCACTCAACTAGGCAAGAAGCATGATCCATATATGTAAATGGTCTCTGCACTTCATTTTCTAGCTTGTCTAGGGCCTGGAGCTCACTTCAGATGGCACTTGTGTAACATTTTCAGCAGCATTCTTCCCTTGAACTTTTAGTTTTAATCAAATTTGCTGGCCAAAAAGTAAAATTAATTATAAACAACGTGAAATTATTTGGTGTCTGTATAGACCTATTTCAGCGGAAGTTGTGCTCGCGCGGTCACGTGAATTAGCCGCCATTACAAGATGTTGATTTGAGCGATTTGAGCTTGAGCTTGAAGCATTTGGATTAAGCTTTTGTTCTGGAATGAAAATGACCAATTCAATCGCAGATAAGATAAAAACTCATTTAAAATGCAAAAATGGTAAATATTTGCTCATTTAAACAGTTAGATTATTATTTACATAAATTTCAAGATGCAGAAATATATATTTCAGTAAACTTATAGTTTTCATATAACTTTATTGCACATGTTTTACACAAAGTATATAAATTAAATATAGATTATATATTTCCTTTAATACGAGGATTGAAACAAGTCATGGCAACTATTTTTATGAGAATTCGAGAGTAGATGGAAAATGTGAAATATACAGATGAAATACACTGATTTGTTACGTTTTCACTCTCTGAACATCGCACGATGACTGATCATGCGACCAAGGTAAATGAAATTTTTATCAATTTAACTATCACTTCTTAGCAATTTACTGTGACTAGATAGAAAAGAGGGTATACATCAGTTCATTAGAGGGGGTCTGCCCCCTCCCAGTTATTATTAAAAAATAAAGTCACTTACCTTGGTCGCATGATCAGTTATCGTGTGATGTGCGGATAGTGAAGATTAACCATTAAAGATAGTGAAGATTAAAACCAAGAGCTCATAAAGAAGAGTGAATCTTTTCCATGTTAAAGTCACTGACCTATATAAATAACTGGATGGCGCATCCGTCGTTAAGAAGATTATACAGAGTGATGCCACTGGACGCCATTAATATGGGGCAATATTAAACGTTTTTGTGCTATTTTTATTCCAGATTATTCCAATATAATTAATTTGATGGGAAAATTTAAATTAAAACTTTTTACTAATATAATTCAATATTATCTTTATGGTTTGGCAGAGTATAAACTAAATAATATTTACGAAACACACACTACTTAATCAAACCTTACACACATTAAAAATTTGATTTAAAGCATTTAAAAGCTCTCAACAAGGAGATCCCTCGCTTCGTTCTAATTAGTCATTCTGTAACTCCTATAACTTCTTTAATTGTAAAATTTCTTTAATTGGTTGTTACTATATCCTGATTGGTTTATCTAATTTTTGTCTTCCCTATAAATTTCGTATCTTTCTACCATTGTATTCACTCACTGATGAAGGATTTGTGAAATCCGAAATGCGCATCTGAGGATATAAAAAGAATTGATGTGGGTTAGTGTTTTCGTTTTTTCCATTATTTACATTTAAAAGCTTGATTAACATATTACTTTGACCAGTTGTTAAGTTTACTTCATTTACCTTTACAATGCTCTTTCTGGCATAAAAAATCAGAATTAATCAAACAAACGTTGCACACACGATGAGATTTCTTGCCCCTACTAAGATGGCAGATGGTGTGTCACAAAGGATTGCGACATCTACGGGCTCCAATACTTCGAGCAGTCGGCATCGTCTGCTCGGAAGTAATGTTGGAGTTCGTAAGGCGCCATCTCTCGAGACGATCGAGCTTTTTCCCAACGAGGCTCCGGGCAGGAGCGCGATATTAAGGAAGGAAAAACGGAAACGGCGTCGTCGGCGCAAGCGGAAGCGCGTTGAGAAACTGATGGCGCGAGGGATGAAATGTGAGGAGAGAGAGACGGGCTTTGAAACCGAAAGGTCGCCAGAAAAGAGGCTCCTAAGTTGTTGGTCACCCGATAGGCTTCCCGTGTCGGAAATTCGCCAACGTGGCAGAGACGTTCGCAAGGGAGCTGGTGAACGAGAAGCGGCCAGCGTAAACGTCAGCGACGGGACCTTGTCGAGCGCGTCCATATTTAATGTTGCTAATGATTCGTTTCTCTCCGAAGCAATAGAACAGTGTTCTACGCAGGAGAAAATTCCCGAGGACAGCGAGAGGGACGTCGTGCGAGTTGCTACGTGCTCCGTTCTCGCCTGTGCTGAAAAGGAAAGTACGAACGGGCGTTCCGCTCCGCCGCCATTGTGCTCGCCTTGTGAGGTCGACCTGGTGCTGGAAAGCAGGCTGTGGTGTATCGTCCCGGCAAGCCAGTTAGTTCTTCTGCTGGATTTCGACGCAGCGAACTTCTCCAAGGTGTTCCCCTGCACCGAGCTGAATTTCTTCTCTCCAGTGGATAGACTGTTATTAATCATCCCCTGGACGACTTCAGGCCTTTTGCGGGAGAACCTCGGCACCTTTGCTAATTACGATAGGTAAGCCATTTCATATGAATATTTTTAATGAAAGGCTCCGTCGTAGTCTCTCTCTTCTCTAGGAATTTACTGGCGCGTAATTGTTAACTTATTTGCCAGGTTAATAGACCTTTGCATAGTATCGTTGTTTTTTTTTTGCTAAGTTTAAATGACATTTAAAGTTAAATGGCGCGTCAGCTTTTGAGCATTAATTTAGGGTATGTTCTGCACTAACAAATTAGAATGTGAATTAGCTTATGTGCGTGCGCGTTTCTGAGTCAACGGGTTATTCTAACGAAATTAATTTCTTTATTTTTTTGTATTAGTTTTCCCGTGGAAGTCGCTCAGGGAGGTAAACGCTAGGCATGTCCGCTCTCCTGGTTATGCGGTACGCATATCGTCGACAGAAGTAAACGAGGGTCACCAGTTTGGTCAGCTCGAAGTCGGAGGCCAAGCTTTGCCCCATTCGAAACGCTTGCACCAAAGCTCTTGATTTAAGTAAATTGTTTAATAAGCTAACCCATGTTTATGTATGTTCGCCATAAAGCGAACTAAATTGTCATTAATTTGGACTTCGGTCTTGTTGTCACTTTCGAAGTAAAGTGCAATTTTGTGGATTAAGAAAGGCTGTCCAGTTATAGCTTTGATTACGGGAGTTGCCATTTATATGGGTTCCCTCCCATCGACTCTCCTCGTGTTAGCGGAGGTCCTTAGAATATAAACTTTTATTGGATTTAAATGCTTTGTTTTATCATTTAAATAAAGTTGATGTTCTATTTATCTAAGTGCATGCTCTGTGTCATATTTTCATACTTGTCTTCCACTGCGTAAGCTTTGCTGTACGTGACACAGAGTATATACTTAGCGTGGTATCTTCGCGTGGCCTTCCACGGCAGGGTAGTGCTACTTAGCGTGGTATCTTCACGTGGCCTTCCACGGCAGGGTAGTGCTACAGTTTTAAAGCGCACGCTTCGATTTCTGCGCATTGTTACGAGCGGAGTTAATTAGCATGTTATCTTCGTGTGGCCTTTCACGGCAGCGTAATGCTACAGTTTAGAGTTCTCGCTTCGATTCCTACGCATCTCTACAAGTGGTGATACTTAGCGTGGTATCGTCTCGAAGTTTTACTTGTTTGAGTGCTTCCTTACTCAGTAGTACTTAATTTAAGCTGCGTTTGTGTAGGTCCCTGCGTAATTCTGCTACTCAACGTGATATTAGAAAATTGGCTGTATCAGTTAGGAATTTTATTTTTTTTACTTTCTCCTCTAGTTGCGTTGGTGGTACGCACAATTTCTTTCCTAGGCCAGAGTATATACTTAGCGAGGCAATATTGTTACTTAGTGAGTCATTAGTCGCATTCAAGCTTAATTACTGATTATTCCTACTTTTTTGATCTCACTATTCCCATATTAGGTTTAGGTGAAGCTAAGTGCGTTCATTTAATCCTATCATGGAACCGAATATTCCTCAAGAGGGAGCACCCCCAGAACCAAACAATGGAGTAAACAATTTACCGCACTTTTATGCTCTTATACAAGCGGTACAGGGTTTAAAACCCTCGCCCGTGCAAGACGCGGTGAATCAGCTGCAATTTCCCCAATTTTCCGGTTCTCCTAAAGAGGACCCAGAAGAGTTTCTTAGACAGTTTGCTCTGGTGGCATCATGTAAGGGCATACCACTTGAATTTTGCGTCCAATTAGTACCTATGTATCTTAAAGGGGCAGCAGCAAGTTGGATAACTGCCATTTTAGCTTCGGATCCTGTTCTCACGTGGAATATGTTTGCGGACAGGCTAACTCGTGCCTTTGCTGGCGGTCAGACACAAATGACAAGGTGTGCTGAGTTGTATAAGCTACGTCTTAGGGGAAATAAAGTTACGGAGTTCGTAACCAAATTTAGATTATTATGCAATGGTCTGACCGACTCAACCCCGTCGGAGAAACTACATTTCTTTCTCCAGGCCATTCCTGAGAAACTAGCAGCCCAATTGCGGATGAGAGCAGGGCTTTCGCTAGAAGAAGCAATCGAGTTCATAGAAAAATGGTTCAGAGCACACGATTTGCCGGATGCGGCAGGTGCGGAGCCGATGCAAATTGACGCGATTCAAGATAATAAGAACCGACAGAAAAGTCAAAATAAGGCACGCTCAATTAAGTGCTTCAATTGTGGCCAGGGTGTTCATATTTCCAAATTCTGTCAGAATAAACAGAAGACCGATTTCAAAAAACAAGCCAGCTTTCGGCGCGCAGACACCCAGCCGGAGCTTTGTATAATTCAGCTAACGGTTAAAGGCGTCCAATGTAAAGCTCTCATTGATACGGGGTCGTTAGAGAGTTATATGGATGACAAGTTAGCTAAACAGTTGAATCTTAGATTAACTGATGTGTCCGCTCAGAATAAGTCCACGTCATTCGCAGATGGTAGGACTGTAGCCATAAATAAGGCAGCCATGCTTGTTCTGGCCAAAAGCGGTAAATATACGGACAAGCTGAATTTCAGTGTCGCCCATCTAGGAAATTTCCACATAATTATGGGTCTCAAATGGCTCCAGCGAAACAAAATATTTTTCGACTGGAACTCAAAACGGTGTGCTGTGGTTCAACAGGGTAAAAAGATTTGGTTGCAGCCATGGAGGGGTCAAGAGATGGAGACCATATCTGCAGTAGACTTATGCCATATGTTAGAGCAGCAACCAGAGGTACCTGTTTTCGCTATTAGGGGTAAAGTTGTCGAGGGGGGAGCTGAAGAAAAGGACTATATTAATTGCCACCACTCTCTTCAGGAGATGGTGCAGGAATTTGATGATGTATTCAAGGAGGAGCTCCCTAAGGGTTTGCCACCCCCAAGATCTACTCAACACGAAATCTATTTAGAGCAAACGTTCACACCATTTAACTCACCTCTTTACCCTCTGTCCAAAGACGAAGAGGAGGAGTTGGAGCGGACGTTGACGCAGCTATTAAGTAAGCACCTCATCAAGCCCTCAACTTCGTCCTTTTCATCTCCTGTTTTATTTGTTGTTAAGAAGGACGGCGGACTTCGTATGTGCGTAGACTATCGGAAGTTAAATAAAATGACATACGATAATAACTACGCCATACCTCGTACGGACGTGCTTTTCGATAACTTAAAGGTGCGAGGTATTTTACGAAGCTCGACGTCCTTCAAGCCTATCACCAAATTAGAGTTAAGCCGGCCCATACCAAGTTTACGTCTTTCAAAACCCCATTAGGGTCTTATGAGTTCAAGGTTATGCCTTTTGGCCTTACGGGCGCGGCATCGACCTTCACTAAGGCTATAAATGAGGCCCTATGGGGGCTGCTTAATAAAGAAGCAGCAGTTTATTTTGATGACGTTTTGGTATTTGCCCCGACGCTGGCGGCATTGCGCAAACGAACGCGCAGGGTGTTGGAAAGGTTAAGGCAACATAAATTCTTCTTGAAAAAGAGTAAATGTGCGTTTGGTGTTGCTAGGGTGAATTATTTAGGTTTTTAGTTTTCGGCGAAGGGGAAAGGCTGCGAAGAGCGCCTTATGCAAGCCATTAGGCAATGGCCCCGCCCTGAAACTGTAAGACAATTGAGAGCGTTTATAGGCACAATACAATTTTATAGGGCGTTTATAAAGCGATACGCGGAGGTAGCATCTCCGTTATTTGACTTATTGCGCAAAGGAGAATTATTTAGATGGGGAGGACCTCAGGAAAAAGCGTTTAAGGCTTTAAAAAGTGCTTTGCTAGCCCCCCTTTTCTTAAGATTTTCGACGAAAATCGCACGCTACACATAATGTGTGACGCCTCTGACGAGGCGATAGGTGCTGTGGCCCTTCAACAGCACGGAGATAAATTGATGCCGATAGCGTTTGAGTCTCGGAGGTTTCGCCCCGAGGAACGAAATCAATCTATCTATGCCAAAGAACTGTTGGCAGTGGCACATATTGCCCGGCACTGGAGACATTATCTCCAGCAAACGATATCAATTATTTATTCTGACAATCAGTCAGTAACGAGACTGTTGACACAGCCACGGCTAACGCGTTTATAGGCGTTAGTAGTGCAGTACTTAATGGAGTTCAGGGTTTCGTTGGTCCATGTCAAATCCAGTAAGAATGTCATCGCTGATGCTCTGTCGAGGTATTTCTCTAAAGACAAAGAAGCTGGGGAAAAAGTGGACTCCTGTCCATTAAAGGAGGGGGCGAGTGTGTCACAAAGGATTGCGACATGTACGGGCTCCAATACTTCGAGCAGTCGGCATCGTCTGCTCGGACGTAATGTTGGAGTTCGTAAGGCGCCATCTCTCGAGACCATCGAGCGTTTTCCCAACGAGGCTCCGGGCAGGAGCGCGATATTAAGGAAGGAAAAACGGAAACGGCGGCGTCGGCGCAAGCAGAAGCGCGTTGAGAAACTGATGGCGCGAGGGATGAAATGTGAGGAGAGAGAGACGGGCTGTGAAACAGAAAGGTCGCCAGAAAAGAGGCTCCTAAGTTGTTGGTCACCCGATAGGCTTCCCGTGTCGGAAATTCGCCAACGTGGCAGAGACGTTCGCAAGGGAGATGGTGAACGAGAAGCGGCCAGCGTAAACGTCAGCGACGGGACCTTGTCGAGCGCGTCCATATTTAATGTTGCTAATGATTCTTTTCTCTCCGAAGCAATAGAACAGTGCTCTACGCAGGAGAAAATTCCCGAGGACAGCGAGAGGGACGTCGTGCGAGTTGCTACGTGCTCCGTTCTGGCCTGTGCTGAAAAGGAAAGTACGAACGGGCGTTCCGCTCCGCCGCCATTGTGCTCGCCTTGTGAGGTCGACCTGGTGCTGGAAAGCAGGCTGTGGTGTATCGTCCCGACAAGCCAGTTAGTTCTTCTGCTGGATTTCGACGCAGCGAACTTCTCCAAGGTGTTCCCCTGCACCGAGCTGTATTTCTTCTCTCCAGTGGATAGACTGTTATTAATCATCCCCTGGACGACTTCAGGCCTTTTGCGGGAGAACCTCGGCACCTTTGCCCATTACGATAGGTAAGCCATTTCATATGAATATTTTTAATGAAAGGCTCCGTCGTAGTCTCTCTCTTCTCTAGGAATTTACTGGCACGTAATTGTTAACTTATTTGCCAGGTTAATAGACCTTTGCATAGTATCGTTGTTTTTTTTTTGCTAAGTTTAAATGACATTTAAAGTTAAATGGCGTGTCAGCTTTTGAGCGTTAATTTAGGGTATGTTCTGCACTAACAAATTAGAATGTGAATTAGCTTATGTGCGTGCGCGTTTCTGAGTCAACGGGTTATTCTAACGAAATTAATTTCTTTATTTTTTTGTATTAGTTTTCCCGTGGAAGTCGCTCAGGGAGGTAAACGCTAGGCGTGTCCGCTCTCCTGGTTATGTGGTACACATATCGTCGACAGAAGTAAACGAGGGTCACCAGTTTGGTCAGCTCGAAGTCGGAGGCCAAGCTTTTCCCCATTCGAAACGCTTGCACCAAAGCTCTTGATGTAAGTAAATTGTTTAATAAGCTAACCCATGTTTATGTATGTTTGCCATAAAGCGAACTAAATTGTCATTAATTTGGACTTCGGTCTTGTTGTCACTTTCGAAGTAAAGTGCAATTTTGTGGATTAAGAAAGGCTGTCCAGTTACAGCTTTGATTACGGGAGTTGCCATTTATATGGTTCCCTCCCTCGACTCTCCTCGTGTTAGCGGAGGTCCTTAGAACATAAACTTTTATTGGATTTAAATGCTTTGTTTTATCATTTAAATAAAGTTGATGTTCTATTTATCTAAGTGTATGCTCTGTGTCATATTTTCATACTTGTCTTCCACTGCTTAAGCTTTGCTGTACGTGACATGGTGGCATCAAGTTTTTCGCCGGATGCGCCATCCAGTTATTTATATAGGTCAGTGGTTAAAGCTGGTCCCATCATCGCACACAAACTACGGGCAAGGCCGCTCTACCTTGACTGAGGGAATTTTAAGGTGCTGCCATCTATTGGCGTTTGTCAGCATCTCGTCGAAACTGAAACCTTTTGCGATTCTGTTAAAAATAAGATTCGCGCATTCACTTTGAATAAGGTTTAAAAATCAACAGAGTTCTTGAAAATTAATACATCCTTATTAATATTTAAATTTTATTACATTCTGTATGCTGATGATAGTTAAATAAGTTTTAATGCAGATGATAATAACAATAATAATTATGATAAAAAATTTGGCAATATTTGACGATATTTCCTAATTTCATTGGAACTGATGCCTCTTCTTTCTGAATTTAGTCATTGAAGGTATATTAATATAAAATGTTTTTTTATTTTCTTGCTTTTTATATCTATAATAATTTTATATAATTGGATAATTGAAATTTATATAGTTTTCTGAAACAATAGTAACAATTAATATATGATACCTTTATTCTGCTGTTTCCTCTAAAAAAGAGTAAAAAAATTTCAAAATGAAATGAGAATAAAATCTTGTAAATATTCCAAGGAGTTGTGGCTGTGACATAGAAGTAATATGAAATTCGAGAATTTAAGGTCTAGCTAAGTTATTAGTAACCAACGGAAATTCATTTATTCTTTCCAAATTTTCGTCTATTTTATTGCTCAAATGTTGAATGATTGAGTTACTCAGCCTCGACAAAACAATTTCACGTGCACGTCCCCATATCACAAAGCTTAAAAGATGATCATGAAAGTAGCAGTTTATTCTTGACGAATCAATTGTTCAATGACATGCCATTATTTTGGTATTCTTTACAGTCACTGTTTTAGCACGTGAATTCGAAAAAGGGGTCCACAAAAAAGCCTGAAAAGATCGACCTAGCTGTTGTCGAGGTCAGACGTGTCCTCAATCGCTCCCCTTCCCACCCCAGTCTCAGAGTTTTCCCCCGTCTGAAGCCCACTCTTTCGCGCTATTTTCAGATTTTGCGTTCCCCTACCCTGCCGCCAGTTTACTTCGTGTTTCTGCCTTCCCATAAGTTCTCGTTAACTTTAACATCGATTCACTTTTTATTTTAATTTCTCTTAAATAATTAATCTAGTTGGTTTATTTACCTACTTATTTATATTATTATTATTACTTACAAGATACCTTAGGGTCTATCCACTTTCCTTGAACCCCCCCACCCCAGAAATCCCTATCAAGCCCCCGCTCTCTCTCTCCACCCTTAATAATTAATAAATTATTAATAAAAATTTCCCTCCTCTTATATCCCTTATCTTAGTTGTGTTCTTCTTAGAAATTAACTCTATTTTCATTTCATTTTATTTACTTATTTTCTCTCTTTTCATCTTTCTCCTTTGCCTTCTTGCTACCTTCCAATTGACCTAGACCCCATCCAACCCCATTCCATCACCTTATCTTATCTATATATATAAAGAAGGATGTTTGTCTGTGGGTGGGTCTATGGGTCTGTGGGTGGGTCTGTGTGTACGTTTTTTATACAAATCTACAGTTTTATTCCGATCTTGATGAAATTTCGCATACATGACCTTCAAAGCATGAGGAAGGTCACTGTCTACTTCAGATTTCGAAAAAATAATAATTATTGATAAAAAATCGATATTCATGGTTATGGCAGGGCATATTAATGAGAAATATCGCATGACCAACAATGCAAGACAAAGTTTTTGCAACAATGGTATCAACACGCAATTCACAAACACTCTGCACGGACCAACAATATATATCTCATGACCAACAATGCAAATAAAAGTTTGTGCAACAATAGGTATCAACAATGGTTTCAACACGCAATTCACCAATAACAATGAGCTCAAAATGATGATGCAATGATAAAGCAATCCTTTCCAAGAATTATAACAATGAACATAAAATGATGATGCAATATGGATAAGTTTCAATTTGTAACAATGCATAGAATTCCTGTTATTCAGGTTTTTCTTAGAAAAGAGAGTTCTTAGTACTTAATAATTTCTTGAAAATCTTTAAAAATGATCAGTAGCTGGAGATAATGAAGAGTTAGCAGACTACGAGGTGCATTCAAGTTCTAAGGCCTCCGATTTTTTTTCTAATTAACTACTCACCCGAAATCGATGAAACTGGCGTTACTTCTCGACGTAATCGCCCTGCAGACGTACACATTTTTCACAACGCTGACGCCATGATTCCATGGCAGCGGCGAAGGCTTCTTTAGGAGTCTGTTTTGACCACTGGAAAATCGCTGAGGCAATAGCAGCACGGCTGGTGAATGTGCGGCCACGGAGAGTGTCTTTCATTGTTGGAAAAAGCCAAAAGTCACTAGGAGCCAGATCAGGTGAGTAGGGAGCATGAGGAATCACTTGAAAGTTGTTATCACGAAGAAACTGTTGCGTAACATTAGCTCGATGTGCGGGTGCGTTGTCTTGGTGAAACAGCACACGCGCAGCCCTTCCCGGATGTTTTTGTTGCAGTGCAGGAAGGAATTTGTTCTTCAAAACATTTTCGTAGGATGCACCTGTTACCGTGGTGCCCTTTGGAACGCAATGGGTAAGGATTACGCCCTCGCTGTCCCAGAACATAGACACCATCATTTTTTCAGCACTGGCAGTTACCCGAAATTTTTTTGGTGGCGGTGAATCTGTGTGCTTCCATTGAGCTGACTGGCGCTTTGTTTCTGGATTGAAAAATGGTATCCACGTCTCATCCATTGTCACAACCGACGAAAAGAAAGTCCCATTCATGCTGTCGTTGCTCATCAACATTGCTTGGCAACATGCCACACGGGCAGCCTTGTGGTCGTCCGTCAGCATTCGTGGCACCCACCTGGATGACACTTTTCGCATTTTCAGGTCGTCATGCAGGATTGTGTGCACAGAACCCACACAAATGCCAACTGTGGAGGCGATCTGTTCAACAGTCATTCGGCGATCCCCCAAAACAATTCTCTCCACTTTCTCGATCATGTCGTCAGACCGGCTTGTGCGAGCCCGAGGTTGTTTCGGTTTGTTGTCACACGATGTTCTGCCTTCATTAAACTGTCGCACCCAAGAACGCACTTTCGACACATCCATAACTCCATCACCACATGTCTTCTTCAACTGTCGATGAATTTCAATTGGTTTCACACCACGCAAATTCAGAAAACGAATGATTGCACGCTGTTCAAGTAAGGAAAACGTCGCCATTTTAAGTATCTAAAACAGTTCTCATTCTCGCCGCTGGCGGTAAAATTCCATCTGCCATACGGTGCTGCCATCTCTGGGATGTATTGACAATGAACGCGGCCTCATTTTAAAACAATGCGCATGTTTCTATCTCTTTCCAATCCGGAGAAAAAAAATCGGAGGCCTTAGAACTTGAATGCACCTCGTATTGAGAAAGAGTGGAAAGACGACAGAGAAAGGAAACCTTTAGCTCCGTGCTGTATTGAGCAAATGGGAAGCAAGTAAATAGAAGAATTGGCGACCGCCCAATAGAAGACTACCCAAAGTGATGAAAGGCCAAATTTTGCAACAACATCAAGTGGAAATTGCAACAACATCAAGTGCACATCTGAAGTAAGATTACCTGAGTAAGAAATTAATGGAGCGGTCCATCCATTGTGAGCCTTTAAAAAGATTTTTTTTGAATTTTCATTAAGAATTTTTACTGTATTAATTCTAAGCATTTTCATGTGTTTATTTTTAAGATATTGCAAAATTTAATTTAATTTTTTGAGATTGTTCTGTTTACATCCAAGCGTAATTATCCCGGGCAACGCCGGGTACCTTTGCTAGTTCACTATACATACCAACCCCCCTCTCCCACATGGCTGGCAAGAACCTCCCTCCCTCCCCACTGCCTTCGGGCCCCAAAACAGCAGAGGAGCTATTGTCGCAATTGAAAACTGCAGAGGCGGTACTACAAACAGTTTTCAAGAATAAGACATCAACAAACAAGCAGAGAAATTTAGTTGAATCATTCCTAACCCACACCTACAAATGGTTTTCAATGAAGCAAGGTGCAAAGGACTGGTCCCCTACAAAAGGAAACAGCCCCAAAACCTTCTATTGCATCACCACTCAAACGGAACCCAAAGATGACATAAAGGTTGCATCAGTAGTCAACTCTAATAACCCTATCTTTTGCTTCACTCAAGCCAACAAATCAAAGATTTCTCCACCGAAATCCGAACAGCTCTTAATTCAAACAGGACAGATGGAGGCAATGAGCTCATCACAGGCCTTCCATGCACGACAAGCGATGCATCTCTACTCTCCACAACCCAACCTAATAATGAGATATTCATTCATCGAGGCAACCTTCATCAAACTTCAGAGTGTAAGATAGATAACCCAGACCCTCTCACCCCAAATAATGGCCGTTGTAACCACTGTCCAACTTTACCCATTATCCCAAACTCTCTTCCAGATTCAACCCCTCTGGCATATCCCTCCCAACCCCTTTGCCCATTCCCTCTCTTGACCTTTCCCACAACTACACCTCTGCCTGTCTTCAACACCGTAATGAACCCAACACAAAACTCGACCGAACTCCAGTCGAGGCTACAGTTTTCACCATGAACCAACCCACCCCTAAACATGAACCTTACTACTGAAGTGCCCAATTCAAACAATGTCATAGCCAGGCTTCTTGAAGACGACTGGCTGATCCCCCTGGCCCACCCAACTACCCATCGCCTATGTCTGGGAACTCAGCAACATCAGCAACACAGTCAACCCTAACGATTTAGCAAAACAACTGACCCAAAGAGGATTAAGCATATTGCCGTGTGGAGGATAACAGACAAATTCAGGTTAATAATTCTCAGCAATTCTTCCTACGAATCAAGATGAGCCCAGCAGATCTGATCTTACTTCTTTTACATGGCCCCGAGGAGTCAATGTCCGCGACTTTCGTGGTAAAAATCCCTCACTACTACCTGACTCGTATATCCATCCATCATATGCGAGGCCTGTCCCCAACAACAACAGTAAACATTGATAACTACATTATTTCTGCTTCTATCCCCAAGGTTACTCCTCCTCCTTTTTCATAGACAGGAAGTTGTACGATCTACTATCAAAACGTCCATGGACTACGGACAAAGACCAACGATTTTAAACTTGCAATTTCGAATGTTGACTATGATATTTTGTGTATCACTGAAACGTGGCTGAATGATGAATCTCATTATGGCTTCCTTGATGATAATAATTGCTATTTTTTCAGACATGACCAAGAGTATAACCATCACCTGGGAAGAGGGGGTAGAGCAATGATACTTGTCAAAAAAGGTTTTCAGGTTTCTCGTCGTTCTGACTTTGAAGACAACATTGAATGCGTATGGATCCACTTTTAAAGCAGCAACTGATGAGGTTTACTCCTGGGTTGCTATTAACTAGCTCAGACTTAGACATAAATGATCTCATCAAGCATTTTACTCCTCTTGCTGTCAAATTATTATGTGAAAGAAATGATATCTTAATTGTTGGAGACTTTAATGCCCCCCTATATCAATTGGTACTCTATGAACTATCATGGGCCATATAGCTATGGGCGGATGCGTTTTGAAATCTTAAATGATTTCAGCTAATTTCTTCGCCTGAAACAAACAATGGAAATCGGAAGAACAAAATCTACTTGACCTGGTTTTTGTCTCTGAAAATCTTGACATCTCCTGTCGAGGGCATTATGAAGATTGATAATTTCCACCATCCTCTCCATGAAATTAAATAGAAATAGATCTAATCTGATTACCAAAAGACATTGGTCAGAGGGAAATTATTCGGCACTCATCGGTTGTATTAGAGAAAAGACTTGGGATCAAATTAACGACAAATCCACAATCGATGAAGATGTATTTTTAATTACATAGATCGTACAACAAGAAATTAAAAATGCAGTCCCTAATATCACTCTTGGCAGGGGCCCATCCTTCCCTGGTTGGATGACTTCTGAACTTATTAGACTAATCAAAAGAAAGAAAAAACTACACAGATCTTGGAAGAGAACGAATCTATATTAAATTCTGTGAAATTCGAAAACAAAGGTTCTAACTAAGAGACTATTCAAGCTATCTACAGAGGCTAGGTGCTGACCTGGAAAGAGATCACACAGGATTCTGGAAATTCATCAAGCATCAGAAATCTGATGAAACAAGAAATATGGCAATAAATGTCAGTACACATATTGCAAACGACCCTCACGAAATTGGACAATTCTTTTCTAAATATTATGCAGAGGTTTTCAGTGGTAAAACAAAGATTTATTGAAAAAGTTTGGGACAACAAAATGACTCATATTCTCAACACTGAAGTCGATAAGTGGGAAATCATCCAAGCCATTAAAAAACTCCGTCCTAAGAAGACAAGCGGTAAGGATGGTATACCTCCTTTTATCATTAAAGGCTGTCAGCATTACTTAGTCAATCCCTTGATAAAAACTTTCAACAAATGTTTAAAAGCTGGCTATTTCCCAGCTGGTTGGAAGGAGAATGCAATATGTCCGATTTCAAAACTGGTGACTTACTCAACCCAAAAAATTACAGACCCATAGCCATTCTCCCGGCCCTTGCCAAAGTCTTTGAAAACATTCTATTCAATAGACTTGCTCATGTGGATGAGGCCTGGTTGGCTGAATCACAACATGGATTTTGCAAAGGTAGAACTACGGTGTCACGGTCAAAAAACTGGCACAGTGGAAATTTATTATTGAAGACACACATTGTAGGCAACGTACGTAAGAAAACATTAAATTTGATTTATTCTGCTTAAATAGAATAAAATAGAAAACGTGAAGTGAATAATTAAATCAGGACTTATAGGTACTTCCTTATAATTAAATAACAATTATTAAAAAGGGTAACAATATCCATATGTGAATTTAACGTGCATTAGGAAAACTCCTGAAATTATACAACGATAATACAATGAATATGCACGTGAAGCGAAGTGTAAACTTTGCTAACGCTAAATATCTTAATTGAAAGAAAAGCCGCTCGGCAAAATTTATCGCAAACAAAACTTCACTTATAGAAGAAGTAATTTAATATTCGTATTACTTATACTATTATTAAAAACATCCTTTACTTGAAAGGGTAACAATTAATTGGCGTATTGAACGTGCGACAGGACTTGATTAAGACATACAATTCTAATACACGCAGAGCATACGTTAATAGAATGAAGAACTTGCTAACATAAATAGCTCAATTAGGCCCAAGAGAATACGGCCAGCATTACTTTACCAAAAATTCTAATCTTGTTACCAAAAATGGAAGTTTAGATTAATAAAGAATTCTAAGCCTAAAATGGAAATCATACTAGACTTAAACTAGCAATTAGGGCAACCGTGCTCTTAATGCTACAAACTCTATAAATTACGAAATAGAGGCAAAATTCACATAAATTCAATTCAAATAGCATATGCCAGCAATACGAGCGCCCAACCACTGGCTGGCGATAAAACATCAAAAAGTCGGTACTATTCTTTAATAGACAAATACTGTGGAGTGAAGCTTTGACAAGTGCTTCAAAATTCTTAAGCATACAATGGCTTCCTCCGTTCTAGAAAGCAAAATGAAGAACATTACTTAATGCTAGACACGTTACTTCTAAACGTTGCAAAAATACCGTTGAGAGACACAAATCCAACAGAGTCAGAGTTTGCCAGGCTAGCAATTGTTCTTAAACAAAATGCCACGGAAGAGTTTTCACAGACAAAATATATCTCGTGATTAATGGCGCTTAAACCAGCCGACACCTCTTTCACTTACTCTTCCGACGCAGTTTCGAAAATAAGCAATAACGCCCGATGGGGAAATACCTGTTGCTTTGGTGTGTAAAAGTTCCAGTACTTTCTTTCCCTCATCGACGTGGCTCTGCTCTGTCCAAAAGTCTATCTCAACTGCGGTCAGCTGGAAACAGGAACTGGTTCCCAGCGTGGACGGAATGGAGGACGAGTCGTGTAGCACGCTCTCGACCGTGGGTTCTTGGGAAGACCTCTCCTTGACGCCGTCGCTCGCCGGCTCGTTCGCTGAACACTGCTCGAGCAATATCGGTTCTGCTGAGGCTTCGAATCTTTCTCCCGCCGTGTATTCATCGGAACACCGTCTCCCACAGCATTCGTCGCTGTTGAATCCTGTCTCTCCTTACGTGGGCGTTTGAGCACGTTTTGGCTGCCACGTTTCCAACAGCTCGGTCTTTTTCCATCCGTCCGTATCAGGTTCCAGTTGCTTCTCCTCTGGTTGCCTCTCTTGAGTCCCGCGCCGAAGCCCCGCCATGAAGCATCTCGGGACCTTTCAGTTTCGGTTGCTTAAGGCGCTCTGACTTCCATTTTTGTAACATATGGGCACTAACCTTCTTTCTTTCTTTGCTCATGTTGACAATGTCTTTAAAAATCAGGAGCAAATTGATTGTATATATTTTGATCTCTTTCGTGCTTTCAATTCTGTGATTCATAACATTCTGCTAGACAAATTGCGAGGCTTTGGCATTCTGGGTTCATTCCATTCCCTACTTGAAAGCTTCCTTCGAGATAGGAGATGTTACATCAAAGTCAATAACATACTTACAAGTGGTTGCTTCATACAAAAGATAGGGGTTCCCCAAGGTAGTTCCCTTGGTCCTCTATTTTTTAACCTCTATATTAATGACCTTGCTTCCGAATTAAAAACCAATTTTCTTCTCTACGCTGATGACACAAAGATTTTTAATACCATCATGAATGATAATGATTATGAAATACTCCAGAATGATATCTTTTTAAAATGGTGTAATAACAATGGCCTCAGTTGCAATCAATCAAAAACTAAAATGATGACCATCACCCGAAAAATCAAACCGTTTATTTATTCCTACAAATTGAACAAAAGCTCCATCGAACGAGTGAATGTCTTTAAAGATCTAGGGATCAATGTCTACTCACGCTGTAGATTTGGGGAACACATTGAATCTATTATCAATAAGCTTTTGAGGAGGGTAGGCTGGATCATCAGAATGGGAAAATTTAATTTATTTGTGACTGCCTATGTTGTGCTATTTAATGCAATTGTCCAGCCTGTCATTCGGTATGATATTTACGTTTGGGTTCACTGCACACAAACAATCTTCAATTGGCTCAGAAGGCTCTATTCTAAATTTTTTCTTTATTTGCACTATAAATTTTATCGTAACGCTGGTATCTACTCCTACACTCAAATTAAATCTAAACTTAATCGAAATGACCATTGGAATCTGCTGAGAATAGAATGTATCAAGCTTATTGAAGAAATTATTTTGTGGGCAGGATCTATGCCCCTGAAATTTTAGGTAGATTTACTATCAACTGCTATCCTCGTAATAGAAAAAACGTATTTTTATATCTTAATTCATGTCAAAGTCTCTATTGTAAAAATATTTATTTTTTCAATCAATCTAATGTTTCGTCTTAATTCTGTATCTTATGTTTGTAATAAGGGGCTTCCCACCCTGGTTATTGCTGTTGGGTTCTGCCACTTTTCTGCTTATGTCAGACTAAAGATTTAATTTAATTTAATTTTATTTAATTTAATATTTCTAAAAACATAACTTGAAACAGTTAATCCGTTTTCAAGTAATCGTGCAAACAACGGAAGGTCGGACGACCGGATAAACGTACAGTCCAAGCATGCATTTTTATAAGTAGATTTTTGCTAAAGCTCCTAATAAATAGCGAATTCTGGAGTGGATTTAACCATACCAACCGAACTACCCTATTTTCGATGATCACAGAACATTATATCAATGGACAAATGGACTATGACTAACCTATTCTGAATAATAATAATAATACTATCCTGAACTTTAACAAACATTTTATACAGTAACTGATGTATTCCCAACAATTTTCTATATTTTTATTATTTTTCCTGTTTACTAATTATACATTATTCCATCTGGAATGCATACAAATAAATAAATAAATAAATAAATAAATAATTTAGAAATCAGTTCGTCACACATCATCTGGTCAAACTTTATTCAATGCTTCAAATCGTCACATTCATTTCGCTCAGTATCATTTTGACACTCAAGTCAATTTGACTCCTTCCGTTCGTTTAGTCAAGTCATTATATCCGTACACCCCAGAAACGATTTGACTCAGTAGACTGGACAGATTCGGCAAATTACATTGAAATCGTCACATTCATTTCATCCCAGAATGAGCTCCTTATGAGCTCTTATTAAAACTTAACGAAATGTTAATGCACTAGCAGCATATACAAGGTCTTTATAATTAAAGTTCCATTTTGACATGGCCATAAAAAAAACACTGGACCAAAAGCTATAATACTTGGTAATTTGTTAATGGGAAGTTCATACCATCAAAAAAAACTTAGTTCAAAAGGTCAGCAGCAGCATGGAATGGCGCTCTATGCAATATTCGTATACGAAATTAGACACGAAGACACAGGTTAACAAGTCTTTAATCGTTACTAAAATTAGTTACATGTTGAATGTGGCCTCCACCATTTACTGTTTGTATCTTCGTGTCTAATTTCGTATACGAATATTGCATAGAGCGCCATTCCATGCTGGTGGTGACGTTTTGAACTAATTTTTTTGGTGGTTATGAACTTCCCATGCTCTTTTGTATAATATTACCAAGTATTATAGCTTTTAGTCCAGTAGTTTTTTTTATGGCCATGTCAAAATGGAACTTTAATTATAAAGCAAAATGTATGATGAAAGCAAAGCTTTCGAAAAGCGCTTACAGACTCAGGTTGTATTTTTTCATTTTATTTTCGGTCTTTTTCTTTTTGTTCAATTCCTGTTTCGTTGTGGAAAAAGAGTTTTATTTTATTCTTAACTTAATCATCTGCATTATCCACATAAGATTTCTAGACAAATTATAAAGACCCTGTACTTTCTGTATAAATTCTTATGTAAATTCCTAGTTATCCGTCGCTTAAAAGTTGGTTATCCGGACCACTACACTGAAAGC
This sequence comes from Rhysida immarginata, assembly GCA_023313115.1. Lineage (NCBI taxonomy): Eukaryota > Metazoa > Arthropoda > Chilopoda > Scolopendromorpha > Scolopendridae > Rhysida > Rhysida immarginata. Next base: position 965,486 of record JAHWFO010116803.1, read on the forward strand.
TGACATCTTAAGCCCAAGTCTTGTTCAACTCTGGTTACATACATCCAGCACTGCTCTTGAGTAAGAATTGATTTGTGGTAACATAATATGAATACACAGCTTCCTTGAGACATAAAATTTTTTCTGTTAATTGCATTCATCCATTTCAGCTTTTCTGCATCATTTTTGGGAGACAAAAATAAAGAAAAAAAAAGGCACCAAGCAAGGGCAGTCTTCATATTGTAAAGGCGCGTGAAAAATACAAACTTGTTTCTTCCGTTGTTGCAATCGAAAATAGCTATTTGAGCAACCTGACCAGCGCAGCAGGAACCCTGCTTGTTTAGCTTTTCCATCTAAGCACTAAAAACACAAGAAATAGAAAAGGGGTTGCCTGCGAGTGCCGAAATCGTTCTAGTTCCATACACTCTCTAACCTGAAACTCTAATATTGGTAAAAGTCAACATCTCATAATGGCGGACGGAAGTAGCGCTGCTCTGCCATCTAGCAGCGAAATGCGCGTCTGAAAAAGGTCTATATAAGGATGTTGTTTATGGAAATTATTTTTTCCTTTTAAAAATTTTTAACAAATTTCCTTTAAAAAAAATATTTTTCTTCTGTCAAGGTAAAATTTAAGAAATGTTTTCTATCATAATTTGTAGTTGATATAGAAAATCTGTTGAGTATGATTTAGCTTTTTTGTTTTAAAGAAATAAAATTAGTTTTTTCTTTAAAAAAATAAAATTACCTTTTCACGTAATTTAATCACCTTCAAAACTCAATATCTTATTTGTACCTGTAATATGAAAGTTAAATATTAATTGTTTTTATGTTATTTGAGTGGTACGTGGTTGTGAAAACTTTTGTTCTAATGGTAGGCTACGCGATTGAGAAAAGATTCAGAACCGCTGGATCTACAGAATTCCGATTGTTGATGCTCAAGAGACTAAACCTTATAATAGTTTTAAAAATGAATTTATCACTTCCTGCATGCAAATGTATATATGTCAATTTTCACATATTAGGAAAGAAAAAATAGAGATAATTATACAAAAAATTTAACTTGAAATAGATACTCTATGAAACCAATTATCTATAATATTTTGTTTATTTATTTAGATGGGTATATTGATCGACATGTTAATAAACATATGTATATGAAAAGTTTCACGCTGACTCTGCTTGCTTGGACGTTAATGCCTGCATTCCTGCCTCCGATTCAGATTTCGTGTTATAAGCCAAAAATTAATCACTGCAGACAAGAATTGCGAATTTGAATGTTTCGTTGTATATGTAATATTTCTAGATATTTTAATTTAATTAATATATTAACCGAATTGCAACGAATAAAGCGCATTTTCTTTCCAATGCTCAATGCTCTAATCGAGGAGTGTAAAGATAAATCTCGTCCGCCATAAAAGTTTTTATAAATCAAACTTGAGTAATTATTATTTAAAAACAAAATAACTCTCTTATACACAATTGCAACTAATGAGTAATCCATAACCACAACAACAGATGAAGAATAATAGCGCGAAGCCATAAATACATGTACTGTAAATATGTTGGTTTGAGCACATGTTGCTGAAGACGCATCAATGCTGCCCTCAGTGAGCAAATTTGGCGTTAGTCAGAAAAACTAAGGAGTGCACGAAAAACAAAGGAGTGCAAGACCATTTACATATATGGATCATGGCAGGAAGCCAGATGAAACCTAGTTAAGTCATCCAGAGGATAAAATGGAGTCCTTTCGTATCAGGACGACAAAGCTGATTGTAAATTGACGAGGGACGCGGAGGAGCTGGGAGATCCATTAGTCCGGAAAAATGGCCTTTTGGATGTCGTCGAAGTTGATGTCCAGGATGTGAAGAAGCCTGCGATGCTTGAGGAAACTTCTACAAGTGAGCAGGTAATCCAGAATATCTGCAACAAGAGGATTGGGATGGTCCTTAACCCTCCATTACTAACATACGATCTCGGGAACCGACTCATATAATTTTCGGCGGTACAGCTCAAACGCTTGTAAATAAATAGTTGATTTCTTGAGTACCTTCACTTTTCAGATAGTCCTATGATAGATGCTTAAGCAAAACTTTTTATGTAAACGTGCTAGTGAAATATTCGTACCTTTCGTCCTGTGGACCGATGATAGTAATGGTGTAATTATTTTCAATTGATGTTTTTTATTTATTTATTTATTTATTTATTTATTTATTTATTTAACTGTGATTAAAAAATAATCCAAAAAAGAGAATACACACATAAAAGATACAAAAAATTTATAAGGGTCATACAAATGAAAACGAATATTTGTGTGGGGGAAAAAAAGACGACGTGTAGGATCGTAAGTTTTTGTTTTCAACAATTGCGAAACCCCACGTGCAAATTGAACAATAGTTTGAAAGAACGGTAATGATGTTGAAACAACAATAGTTTGAAAGAACGTCCAAACAACTAAATCCACGAAAAAATCAAAAGCAATCGCAAACAGCACGGGGAAAGTGATGTTGTCCGCGTCTTTTGATCGCAAAGACCCGAATTTACTGGACTTTCTTGAAAAAGGCACCACAGTTAACGCAGCACGATATGGGGAAACATTGAAGGCACTGCGCGCGGCCATCAAATGCAAGCATCCTGGAGGTCTTACAGGAGGAGTGCTTCTTCTCCACGACAACGTCCGTCCTCACACCTCAAAAGCAACGGCAGAACTCACCAAAAAGTTCAACTGGGAAGCAATGCAGCATCCACCCTACAGCCCTGACTTATCCCCTTGTGACTTTCACGTGTCTGAAAGGCCGCACGTTTCAGTCGGACGATGAAGTGAAGGAAGAGGTTTTGGAATGGTTCCACACGCAACTAAAAGGCTTCTGCCAAAAGAGATTAGATGCCTTGTTGCACAATGGGATAAATACCTTGACGCATTTGGAGAATACACTGATTGAAAGAAAGTAATTGGACACCTCGCACAGTGCGTTTATTTGCTTTTATTGATAACAGCTAATATCCTGTCGGTCCCTCTCTGGCTGCAATTATGGCGGCCACTCTCCAGGGCATGCTTTCCTCAAGAGTACATACGACCCCCACAGGAATCTCCCGCCAAATGTCCCATACAGCCGTCCACAGTTCAGGTAGTGTTTTGGGGAGTGGGCTACTACCCCTCAACTGACGCTCGAGTTCATCCCACAGATGTTCGCTGGGATTTAGGCCTCTGGGCTGGCCACTGCATGTGTTCAACAATATTATCGGCACCATTGAAGGGTATGAGCTCCAACATGTGGTCTGGCATTGTTGTCTTGGTATAGGCATGGCTATAGACCGTAGGTTTGCCAAAGGGTTGGGAGAATTGTCCAGGATGGTAGTGTAGTCCGTAGCCCTCATGGTGCATTCCAGTTTCACTACCGGGCCTATGCCCAACCGCGAAAATCAGCCCCACACCATAATTGCTCATCCACCGAATTTTACTGTTGGGATGATACACTCAGGAAGGAGCCGTTCTCTAGGTAAACGCCACCCATCAAACTCATCAAACTCTGCCGTCCGATCGAAACGATGTGAAGCGGGATTCATCGCTCCAGAGAACACGTTTCCAGTCCTCAACGGTCCAAGCTTTGCGTTCCCTGGTCCATTGCAGTCTGTTCGTTTTGTTCGCCGGTGTGACACGCGGCTTGTGAGCTGCTGCTCTCCCATGATAGCCCAGCATGTGGGCCTCCTTTCGGAGTGTCTTGGTGGATACGTGACATCCAGATGCCTGCTGGAATTCCCCAGCGATGGTGGTCATCGTAGAACGTTGGTTCTTCCGTATCTCCCACTGCGCACCCGACGGTCCCTGTCGGTCAATGCGGGTGGACGACCAGGCTTTGGTGCATTCGTACAATGTCCATTGGTCCTGTACTTCTTCAGCACATATGCCACTGTTGATTTCGGGTGGTTCCGGCTGCTGGCAATCTCTCGTATGGATGCGCCTTGGAGCAACATTCCAACCAGGACACCTTTTACGAACTCTGTCAGCTCCGTCTGTCGCGGCATGATGCTTCAGTTAGATTCAATGGTAACAAGGACTTATGGAAATTGCTAATCCACAACAAAAGTAATTGGATCCTGATCAAGTCTTGGATACGCTGACGAAGGCAGCTTGGCTGCCGAAATGCGCATTCGTATGAATAAACTTTTGTTGTGGATTAGTAGTTTCCTTAAGTCCTTGTTAGTCTTTGTCCACAGGTTCTGGCTCCAATCCTCTCTAGAGTCAATGGTGTTGTCTGATGACTATCTTTGCATTTCAATACAGTAGTGACACGTGTGGTAGCGGAAAGGTCCATTTTTTGCCTGGTGGATGGGTGTCCAATTACTTTCTTCCAATCAGTGTATTTTTAAATACTTGTATACACTTTGGATAAAATAAATATTTTCGTTTTCATTTGTTTGACCCTTATATATACAAGGTGATCCAAAAGTCAGTAGACTTTTTAAAATCCTATAATTATTTGTCAGATCGTCGGCCGAGAGCAGCAAAAGAAGGAAAAAAAATCGACGATCTGACTCAACTCCGGAGAAAAGGGAGAGGAAAGAGAAGGCGGAAAAATCAACTAGAAAAAGAAAGACAGCGATATCCGTCAACTGAGAAGAGGAATAGAACAAGCGGAACATTCGAGAAGTGTGAAGGAAGCTGCTCATTGGTTAAGAGGCAGAATATTCAAGAATGGGTCATTAAGGAGTGATATGGAAAGGAAAGAAGGCAATTTTAGAGAGAAACTTTCTAGAACTGGCGGAAAGAAAAAGACAAAGGACCATGCCTGGAAGCCACATCAAAAAAAGCGTTTTGAGGAAAGGATTTTTCAGCGCCAATCGCCCTCAGCGAAGATAGATGAAGATAGGCGACCAGAATTCTTCAGTCCGAGGAATCGAACGTTTGAACTGGCTTCTGTGAAGCTCCAAGACGAGCTGCCCAGGTCGTAAGAAAGGACGACGGCTAAGTCGACTACCAGATCGGAATTTCGCATTCGTAACCAGGCAAGTGATGGACATTTTATTAAATTTATTAAAAGACTCCAGTGCTCTCTCTTGCCAGTGCCTTAGCTGCAATCAAGGAAGATGGCCAAGCAAATTATCGAGGACAGCTATTTGATATTAGATTGAAGAGTCAAAAGAGACGAAAGACGAGCCAGAGACAGATGTTACATTGTCGTACGGATTTCAGGATGCCCGACATGAAGCTCAGCCGCCCACGCCGCACTTGGCCACCCTGCCCGGCCTTAGTCTACAGGAGAAATATCGCCGTGACTCGTCCGCTGACAGTGCTACTGCGACCACGCCGTCCGCCTGCCCTGTCCATGGGAAACTAGAGAAGCCTACGTTGGATCGACCGAACCACGTCGAGACGTCTTGCGCCCTATCCCATCCACAGCCCTCAGGAGAGGACACTAAATTCCACACGAGCAGGTGCATTTGGCTGCGTCGTCTCTGATCGAGGGTAGAGTGAATGATTTGATATTTAATATTAGGAGATTTAAGAGGGAAATTAAATATAAGTACGAAATTACACTCTTCTTTCTGAACGTCTTTTTCTCCTGAGTGAAAAGAAATTTATTGTTTCCTCCTATTATACCACGTTGCACTTTGAATTCTACTAATGCCCTTTCTATGTTGGAATCCACTCTACCAAACCCCGAGGGGTCGCCGCGATCTGCCATTGTGGTGAATAGGAAATCCTACCTACGCCCTCGTCTCATCACCTAGGAAATCTACATAGAAGCCAGATTCCCAGTGCCAGCCTTCGCGAATCGGAGCTGCTTCGAATCAAGTCTGTATATACAAGGTGGTTATAATTAAAGTCCCTTTGTAAAAATGCTATAAAAAAACAACCATGAGTCCGAATGACTTCAAATTTGGACTGAGCATTCTTGAAGAAGGGGCATTTGATATGGATAAGAAAAAAAATAGTTCCAAAATTTATCACTAGATGGCGCTGTAAGCGGCATATTATGCCTAGGAGGATTTGTACTATGCAAATTGAAAGATACGCATGCGCATGAGACATTGCATGTGTTATAAAAACGCAGGCCTCATGGCGTTCTCGTCATATTTGTATCTCAGCAGCTTGCCATGGGTCTGTCAATGAAGGATCGCGCTCTGCTTGTGAAGCTCTTTTACAAGAATGGCGACTCTGCCATAGCAGCTTTAAAGAAATTTCGGGTATTAAAGGGAATGAAAAAAGGATGTGGTCCGATGTCTGCAAAGGCTCTGAGGTGTATGATTAAAAAATTCGAAGCGACAGGTTCTTTTGCAGTGAAATCTGGCAGAGGGAGGAAAGCAGTTGCTTTGACGTCAGTAGAAGATGTGGCTGAAGCATTAGAGGAAGGGTCGAACAGTGGTGTGCAAACGTGCAGTGCACGGGGAATTGCCCGAACTTTAGACATGCCTGTGAGCACGGTCAATAAAATTTTACGCAATATCCTGCATTGTTATCCCTATAAAATTACCCATGTTCAGGAGTTACTTCCTGCTGACCTGCCAATTAGACACACGTTTGCTTTAGAATTTCTAGCTCGCATGGAAGTGGACAATGAATGGCCATGGAACATCTTGTGGACAGACGAAGCCCATTTTTATCTCCACGGCGTTGTCAATACACAAAATTGCAGGATATGGGCAACGGAAAATCCTTTCGCATGTGTTTCAATACCGCTTCATTCTGCAAAGGTAACTGTGTTGTGCGGGATGACAGCATCATTGATTATAGGGCCATTTTTTTTCGAGGAAGTGGGTCCTGCGGGTCCCGTTACCTGTACAGTCAATGGTCAACGGTATGCGTGTCTTTTACGCAACCAGGTAATTCCAACACTTCAACAGCATGCATGCGTGGATAGAATAATTTTCATGCAAGATGGCGCTCCTCCGCACATTGCAAAGCCAGTGAAGCAACTGCTGAAGACACATTTCGGAGATGATAGAATTATCAGCCGTCATTTTCCGAGAGCCTGGCCTGCAAGATCACCGGACCTCAATCCTTGTGACTTCTGGCTCTGGGGTTACCTTAAAAATCATGTGTTCAGTGGCCCAGTTGCAAATTTAGCGGAATTGAAGGCTCGGATTACGCACCACGTTCACAACGTGACCCCGGAGGCACTCCGGTCTGTTGTGGAACATGCTGTTTATCGGTTAAAACTTGTGGAGGAAAATGGTGGACAGCATATTGAACATGTCTTGCGCAAGTCCCGAGATAATTAATAGGCGTTTCCATTGTTGCTTTTTATGCGGTTTTTGGCCCAAGGACAATTAAAAACCGAATCATTATGTGCTTTTTATGCGGTTTTTGGCCCAAGGACAATTAAAAACCGAATCATCATGTGCTTTTTATGCGGTTTTTGGCCCAAGGACAATTAAAAACCGATTTTTCCCATCCGATGTGGTACGACCTTGCCGTGGTGGATGGGCTTTGCACTAACAGTGCCACAACTGTTAAATGACTTGAAAGTCATGTTTTCCATCATCAAACCCGAAGCAATCATGTTCATTGATCGGTACAGTTGATTTTTTGCTAATACTGTACTGTATAATAAAAAAAAATCATGTTTAACTTGTTTTAGTGTCAATTGCATTCCTTGACCAACTTTAATGTAAAAACATCATGCCATAAACAACTCATGCCAAAGCCGTCGTATTTCAATTCAAAATGTCACTTCTAGCTGAATCCGCTTCCGTTATGCCGCTTACAGCGCCATCTAGTGATAAATTTTGGAACTATTTTTTTCTTATCCCATATCAAATGCCCCTTCTTCAAGAATGCTCAGTCCAAATTTGAAGTCATTCGGACTCATGGTTGTTTTTTTATAGCATTTTTACAAAGGGACTTTAATTATAATCACCTTGTATTTCAACATATGAACTTTAAAACTTTTTGGACTTTTAAATCTGTAACAACTTACAGAAATAATTAAAATTATATTCACTTTATCAAATCCATGTATCTCCTCCTTTCTCTATCACGATTTCGTCCGATCATTTGTTTAATTAAGAAAAAAGTCGTGAAATTATTAAACTATTTACAATAAAACGATCCATTTTTCACAGAAATACTCAGAAACCCGGAGGATTTTTGTTTAAAATGAAATTTTTTTTTATATTAGTACATTTTTTTTTCAATATTTATATATAATTTAGAATTTCTAAATATTCCTTGATTTTAATTCATTTTTTTTAATGTTTTACAGCCAGTTGTGCAAAACAACAAATATAATCTTTCAACTGATATTAATATGTGCAAAAATATTAAAAATTTAACAATATATACGAAGTAAATCGGTCTGAGAGACAGATGTTAGTAATGATGTTTGTAAAATTCATGTTAGTACCAGAGGGTTAATCTTCAGAAACAGCTTCTTCAGTGATTCCGGGACATGTTTTCCAATTGAAGGTATATCGAAATCTTCAGCATTGATAGTATTGTTTGCAACTCTCGAGTCAAGTTGGGCAAGTATTGTTTTGGAAGGTTTGGGAGTCCTTCCGTCTGGACTTGAATATTGTAGCAAAAGTTTGCTATCTATTCCAAGTGCGTTGTTTCACCCTTGAACAGGAACCAGACTGAACTTTGCCTTTTTAGCCTTATTGATCACACAGGAGACGTGGTCACCCCAATTTAACTTGGCATCTATCATCCCTCCAAGGTATTTGTAATTTCTCACCGGTTCGACCTCTTTACCAGAAAGGAAAAGAGGACTCAGGGGTTTTCGAAGTTTCTTCGTAATGAACATAACCTTGCATTTGTCAACGTTTAGATTGAGTCTCCACTTCTCGTACTGATGTAAGGCATTTTATAACAGACATATGACGTATGCAGGATTGCGGTCAGTAGTCATGATGGAGGAGTCTTCAGCGAACAGATATAGCTTGCACTTTGTAAATGTTATAAAGCCATGGTTAAAAAAGTGAACAGAGCAGGGCCCACGACAGAGCCCTAGGGAACATCAGCATTGACTTCACCCAGCCTTGACACGAAATATCCTGTTCGACAGAAAGGAACTAATCAAAGCAATCAGACCATCTGGAAAACCCCAAGTAATCGTCTTGTTTATGAGGCCGTTGTGCCAAACATGATCTCCACTGGTCTCCACCGTACTTAGCGCAGTTAAGAAGAGTGTTTACAGGGTGAAAATAAATTGTGGCAACTCTTTGCATACAAATTTTTTAATCCATAAAATGAAAACTAAAGCAATTGACAACTAATAAATAGAACATGGTCCCTTGGTAATAACATGTTCAATCGCTTTCGAAGTGAGCTCTTTTGGTGAAGATACAAGCCCCAAACGTGTCCTGAAATTTTCAGCAATGGGCCACAAGTCGTCAGGCGATAATCGGTCCCATTCTTGGCGCAGGGACTTCTACAGCGATTCCAAACTATTGTGGCATTTAGCACAGGTCCTGGCTTCCAAGATCGACCATATGCTGCAATCCATCAGATTGAGATCCGGTGAGTAGGGCGGCCATTGCTGAGACGTGATGAAATCCGGAAAATGGCTCTTGCACCACTCCTGCATCATGTGAGCTGGTGCAGAGTCTTGTTTAAAGGTCCAATCCGCATTACCGAAATGCAGCCGAGCCCAAGAAAGTTCCACAGCCTCGAGAATGTCACGACGGTAAACTTGTTGGTTGACTTTGACTCCTTGGTCCACGAAAACGATGGGTGTCTTGCCATAGGCGCAAATTCTGCCCCAGATCATCACGGACTGCGGATTTGACGACGCTCGATGACTGCAGAGGTGCCGGGTGCCTCTGCTGACCACACACTGTCGTTTTGGTGATTGTGTGCCTGCTCCACAGTGAAGAGCTTTTCGTCTGTGAAGAGGATGTGCTTGAGTTAGTGGCATCTGTGGATCCTTACGCGCTTGTTTTCGTCTGCGAGGAGCTGGACTTTCTGGAGCTTGTAGGGTTTGAGTTTGAGTTCCTCTGTTGCCATTTTCCTCACCGATTTGCGGTTGATTCCAGTCTCATGAGCGATTTGTCTCATTGAGACCCTCGGATATCGCTGGACTCACTTTTTCATGATTTTGCGGTTCCTCGACGTATTGATGGTACGATTTCTTTCTTTTCCTGGACGGCCACTTTCATGGCCAAGCTCTTTGAACCGTTTGACTGCTTTGGAGACGACGTCTCTGCCAACATTGAGCGAACTAACCATTTCACATTGGCGTTTTCCTTGACGAAACAGCTCCAAAATTGCAATGCAATGCGTTTGCTTGACATTTCAAAACACACATCAATTAACTCATAATAAGTTGAATCACGGACAACTTGCCCAAGTACATGCAGTGATTGCAATGAATTAAAAATTATTTGGTGGCGCTCAAATATATTCGCGCCTGGACACATCCATTTCTGTAGCCATATTTTATTATCACCCTGTAGATCTCCAACAAGCCTCCAGATCTGACGTTGGCATGAGTGACCTGGGCGAAAACTGAATTGCTCCACATGAACGAGATTATTGGTCACACAGAAGTCATTAATCCTCTTCAGAATGATGAGTTCAAAGACTTTTGACAACATAGGTAGTAAGCTTATCAGCCTGTAGCAGACAGCGAGAACAGGGTTTAGACGAGGCTTTGGTATAGCAAAAATGACGAACTCTTTCAGCTTTTTTCGGAGAAATAATCAAGTTTCCAGCAGTAGTTCATGGCTCTGGTAATGATAGATACAACATAGGTGATGCAGTCAAATAACCGGTGGCTTTTTTGGTTTTAAATCGTTTGATGACTTCGGAGATTTCTCGAGTACTAATGTGTGACATATGTAAGAATAACGGCAGTGGAAAGAGAGAGTATAGCACGGGGCAGCAGACAGATGGATAAGTTAAATAAATTTTTAATGATAATATAAATGGCAACAAAATGTATGCAAACAACAACATATAAATACTTACCTTAAATAACACCTTTAGCTGACTTAGGCTAAATACCACTTAATAAAATAAAGTATGCCTTATTCACATTAATAAAAGCACATGCATTAAAATAACTAAAGTAATATTTCCATCTCGCTAGCTGCGTGAAACCGTAATAAACTTCCAAATTAATTACAAACAAAATACGTGTAAGCGGTTTGCCTAATCATCAGATACAACAAGATAATCATGCGTAAGCAAATATCAAATAGCACCTCTTAACTGACTAGGTATCAAAATAGAATTAACCACAAATTCAACTACTAGGGTAATACAGTATATATACACAAGCACATTCCAATACCATCATAAAATTCTATGCTTAATCAATATGACCTAAATTATTATTATACCACAACTACAATTAAACCATATGATAAGCTCTCAGCACATCAAAAATATATTGTCACTCTATAACAAGCAAATGAGAACAATCTATCAACATAATACGCACAACGACTTACAAATTGACATATAAATCACTCAACTAATCACTGTAATAATTAAATGTCTGTGGTTCAAAGTTCAATGTCCTATGACCCTCTACCATGAAGCGGTCATAAGGAAATTTATTAAAAGTACTAAATGAAACATTAATAGATTTCAAATCGTCGATGTCACAAATTGAGAGCGGGAACAAAACAGGTACGTAAAGTCAATGCCCGGGTAAAGTCTTATTAACGTAAAACACAAATCTCGCTAGAGCTCACAATAAAAGGGATAATTGCTCCCCTACACGCTCTCCACTGAAATAGACAAATAAATACAAAACTCATATAAAGAGCTTACACAAAATATCTGGTTAGATATTGTTTTTGTGTCGAAAGAAGAAAGGGAAAATTTCACACAATCATGTCTGGCTTCTTTTCTCAAATAACCAAAACCACACGTTCCCAAACCAAATTGCAAATTCTCAGAGGAACTAACAGGCCTTGCGTCATTAACAATAGAGATAGAGCGAAGCTCCCGATGAAAGAAACTTCCAAAGAAATTTCCGAACAGACAGGCGTTTCCGCCTATAGAAAATACAGTACTCACGGTCTTGGCAGGAATCACCTTGAACACTTGTTCCACCGGCAAATGTGCTTCGTTGTCACGCAGGCTGGTTTCGTAGCTCCCGTCGACATTTATGCTGCGTAGTGATAAAGAAACCTATGCCTCGGATGCTTTACGGCACAGCTTGCTCTCTGCCGTGTTTCAAGTCGTATCGACTGCCATGCACTCCCCGCTTCGATTTTGAACACCAGTCGCGTTTACGATGGAACATAATTCGTGGTTCGGGTCAAAGCCGTTCGTTTCCTCTCTACCGCCTTGTACCAAGTCCAACTTCGCACTCTCGTCTTTTCCTTCCCGATTTTTGAATTTCCAACACCGTCGATGATCTCCTTTCCTATTGGAGCAGGCATGTTGATACGGATGACGCCGCATCTGGAGCTCCTCCCTCCTCCCGGTGTTGTAGAAAACACGAGGCGGAAATCCAATACGAGTGTCATCGGAAATAGAGTTGACGTTGGATTTTCATGATATCCTCGCCTGCCCCAACCGCAAAATTTCTTTTGTGTTGATGCTACAGACATCCCGGCTATGAGCAAAATGAGCAAAATTTTTCCTAATCTCCTTTCTTGGAAAAATTTCTCTATGAGGACTTGGCAACAGTGTAGATTGCTCTCCGGCTCCGATGTAGGCTGTCTGTATCCCACCCATTTGATTAAGAATTGTCTCTTTGGTTTTTTCTCCTTTATATCGAGCAATTCTTCTACTCTATACACATTTTTAAATTTTGGGTCATGTATAGGCCCCGGCTTTTAGCAATGCGCTGCTTTTCGGTGGTTTTTTTCAAAAATGAACAATGCATTACCTTGTTTCTGCATTTCCATCTTGGTGGAATATCTAGCTGGGCGGAGACTTTATTTATAACCTTTTTCACTCTAAAAGGTCCTATATACCTGGAATATAACTCATGACCCACCCGTTTTTTGGGTAACAATCGCACCGCTTTAACCAACACCTTATCTCCTGTTTTAAAGGTGTACTTCACATGCCGCCGATTGTAATTGCAGGCATATTTACTGTTGGCCTTTTTATACGGGTTCGCGCCAAATGTAACATCCGCATCAAGCGCTGAGTAAATTCAGGTATAGATGTTTGACAAGACACATATTTGTTAACCGTTGGAGGGATGACGATGTTTCTACCCAAGTCCAATATGAAAGGGGAGAATCCTGTCGCCTTGGATACAACACTGTTAATTGCAATTTCCCTAGTGGGCAAGTAATCCTCCCAGTCGGACTTACCAACATTTACATAGTGCCTTAGCACTTGGATAGTATTCTGGTTGGTCCTTTCAGATTGCCCATCTGTCTGTGGGGGGTAAGCAGATGCCAACATCAGGGTGGTGCCCAGGATCTTAAATATCCCTTGCCATAAGCTGGAGGTAAATCTTACGTGAGATTATAATTACAGGGAATCTATGAACTTTAAATATTTGGTCCACTAACAATCGGGCAGTACCTTCGGTTGAAATGGTGGACGAGCAAGCTAGTAGTCACACCCTTTTAAAATGGCACCCTTATCGGTGATGGTTAAAATGGCACCGTGCCCTTGGGGCATCATCGGAAGGGACATTATATGATCGATGAAAATTGTATGCCATTGATGCGTTGATATGTCAAGCAATTGGAGATCCCCAAACGGCGGATGTCTGGGGACTTTGTTTTTTTGGCATAGCTCGCATTCCTTAACTGCTATCCGGATATCACGCTCCATATAGCACCAATACTATACCTCCTTCATCTTACCGATGGACTTGTTGACTCCTGGATGCCCTGCTGCTGGATTTGAGTGTAGTGTCTTAAAGATGGCGTCAATCACTGATTTGACTCTGGGCAAAACCAATTGAATATTATGCTTGTTTTTTCTATACAACAGATTTCGCTCCACAAAATATGGCCTTTTTATCTTATTTAGTAATCCTTTCGTGAAACTACATTTGTTGTAGCTCCTTTGTATGAGCTCCTTCTTAATGTCCCCGGAGTCCTCCACTAAGGTGCTGGCTAACAGTGGCCTGGTGCTCGCCGAAGACCTTTCGCTACCTTCTCTAGTTGCTTCAACGGGATCCGTGTTTACTCCCATTTCTCTGGTTCCTTTTGTTGCCTCCTGGCCGGTTTGGGTTTCCTGGTCCACTTTGCAGTTGAAAGATGGACTTGATGAATGCTGACGTTTAAAACCAGAGACACTAGCTGCTACAAGTTGGCTTCCGTTGTTCTGGGTTTTATCAGACGTCTTTCCGTTGATCATATCTGCAATATCTTGCATCAATGTTTGAAGATTGGAGGCGGTCTGCTGCTGTATTACCGAATATAATGGTGCTGGGAATGCGGCTTTATACAGCTGCATTTTTTTAGATTCTGTGCATGAAGATAACTGTGACATCAGCATGTCAAAAGACTGGTTAAAAATAACAATGTCGCCCTTAAACTTGGATTTTGACAGCCCTTTTAATATCTGTTGCTCCAATTTCTCTTGTTCAGAGCATGAACTTTTACCTCTCGTCATACTGTTATCACTTTCCGCACCGCTGCAACTTAAACACACAAACACACACTTAAGAAGCACAGAACACTGGCACCCAATCATGGATAACCAACTATGATAAACACTAGAACACAAACACCAGCACTTATAATTAACACTCGCTTTTTCCTTTTTTTATTTTTTTGTCTTCTTCCACCAAAAACACAAATTTTACTCAAATCACCAAATAACTGGACGATAGTTGTGATAGATTCGAACACTAACACAGAATTCTGTGGCTCCAGCCACCACAAACACAACTTGTAGATAATAGCAGCACACAACACCATCAAAGAGGGAAATAAACCCTTTTTTTTTTTTTTTTTTTAAAAAAAAAAAGCCACCAATTCTGAAGAAAATTCATATCACCAAACTAACCTCAATAAACCGCAACCCACACTGCACGTAGTAACACACAACATACAACCAATGCTGATACAGCGGGTAAAAAAAAAAAAAATATTGCCGAATGCCGTCCCTACGCTGCTACCATGCACCGCCGCTGTGACATATAAAAATTCTGTATATTGCAGAATAACGCAGTGGAAAGAGAGAGTATAGCACGTGACAGCGGACGGATGGATAAGTTAAATAAATTTTTAATGATAATATAAATGGCAACAAAATGTATGCAAACAACAACATATAAATAAAGTAAATGACAATACTTATCTTAAATAACACCTTTAGCTGACTTAAGCTAAATACCACTTAATAAAACAAAGTATGGCTTATTCACATTAATAAAAGCACATGCATTTCAATAACTGAAGTAAGATTTCCATTTCGCTAGCTGCGTGAAACCGTAATAAACTTCCAAATTAATTACAAACAAAATACATGTAACCGGTTTGCTTAATAATCAGATACAACAAGATAATCGTGCCTAAGCAAATATGAAATAGCAACTCTTAACTGACTAGGTACCAAAATAGAATTAACCACAAATTCAACTACTAGAGTAATACAGTATATATACACAAGCATATTCCAATACCATCATAAAATACAATGCTTTATCAATATGACCTAAACTATTATTATACCACAACTACAATTAAACCATATGATAAGCTCTCAGCACATCAAAAATATATTGTCACTCCATAACAAGGAAATGAGAACAATCTATCAACATAATGCTGGCTATATGCACAATGACTCACAAATTGACATATAAATCACTCAACTAATTACTGTAATAATTAAAGGTCTCTGGTTCAAAGTTCAATGTCCAATGACCCTCTACCATGAAGCGGTCATAAGATAAATTAATAAAGGTACTAATTGAAACATTAATAGATTTCAAATCGTCAACGTCACAAATTGAGTGCGGGAATAAAACAGGTACGTAAAGTCAATGTCCGGGTAAAGTCTTATTAACGTAAAACACAAATCTCGCTAGAGGTCACAATAAAAGGGATAATTTGCTCCCCTACATGCTCTCCATTGAAATAGACAAATAAATACAAAACTCGTATTAAGAGCTTACACAAAATATCTGGTATAGATATCCTTTTTGTGACGAAAGAAGAAAGAAAATTAATAACCAAATAACCACAAATAACCAAAACCACACGTTCCCAAACTAAATTGCAAATTAGCAGAGGAACTAACAGGCCTTGCATCACTAACAATGGAGATAGAGAGAAGCTCCCAACGAAAAAAACTTCCGAAGAAATCTCTGAACAGACAGGCGTTTCCACCTATAGAAAATACAGTACTCACGGTCTTGGCAGGAATCACCTTGAACGCTTGTTCCAGCGGCAAATGCGCTTCGTTGTCACGCAGGCTGGTTTCATAGCTCCCGTCGGCATTTACGCTGCCTAGCGATAAAGAAACCTCCGCCTGAAATGCTTTACGGCACAGCTTGCTCTCTGTCGTGTTTCGAGTCGTATCGGCTACCCGGCTGCCATGCACTCCCCGCTCTGATTATGAACGCCATTCGCCTTTACGATGGAACATAATTCGTGGTTCGGGTCCAAGCCGTTCGTTTCCTCTCTACCGCCTTGTACCAATTCCAACCCTGCACTCTCGTCTTTTCCGTCCCGATTTTTGAATTTCCAACGCCGTCGATGATCTCCTTTCCTATTGGAGCAGGCGTTGACGCCTCGTCTGGAGCTCCTCCCTCCTCCAGATGTTGTAGAAAACACGAGGCGGAAATCCAGTACGAGCGTCATTGGAAATCGAGTTGACGTTTGATTTCCATGACATAATGACTTCCTCAGGAATAGGAACACGATGAATGCGCCTGTAAGCGATGCAACCATTATTAACTAGCTTATTGTTTTAGAGACTGTCCAAGTTAGTCTCATTAGGCATAGTAAATTGACTTTTCAGGTAATCAACGATCAGTTGAGCCTTATCCCCTTCACTGGTGACAACGTTTTCATTGCCTGTAAGCAGTGGAAGACAATTGGATGGGTTTGTTGCTCTTAAAGGCCCTCGCAGTACCCCAAAGCGAGTTGTCCTGAACAGAAAATACTTCAGTTTTTTGCTCCACCTTTGATTTCATAGGGCTTTAACTTCTTCCTGGACCTTGCGAGAAAGCCTGTTGTATTTGGTCTTGAAGAAGGATAGTCGCTTACACTGCCATAATCTTCTGTAGGAATTCCTTTCAAGAAAAAACACCTGAAATAAGGAGAGAGGTCGAGATGTTCAGGACGCTTTCGATCGATGGTAGAGGTAATGGAAGTCTTGGCATCGTTGACAACATGTGTGATAGCACTGATATTGATATCATCCTTATCAATAACCTCCTTGTAAGGAATGCTGTTTTCTCTAAAAATGCCCCTAAAGAGTTTCCATTCCTGTTTAGAGCGAATCACAATCTTCTTATCAATGTTTAAGCCCTCAAACATAAGCATAACTGGACGTTGGTCAGAAGATAAGTCGTCGACTGTGAATATATTGTAGGGCTTAAAGAAACCTTTAAGAATTGCTATGTCCAGCACATCGCTAACAGGAGAGTTGTCGCAGTAATATATGTCATCAAGGGGACCAGCAACGAAGGTGTCAATTTCATTCAAAGTATATCCATATACGATATTGCCGTTTTTAATGGGGCACTTTGAGTTCATGCATGGTGCTTGGAATTCAAGTCAGCTGCCATAACAAATGGAGTGGACCCGGACAGCATCTCGGCAAGCTCGCACGGATCAAGCCTGTGCCGAAGCCGACGCGATCTAAACAAAGCCATGGCACTATTTCACTTCTGTGTTGAAACGTCACAAAAACTGATGTGTTATTTTGAAATGTGAAGTTTGTATTTTAGGTAAATAAGTAAATACAGTATAATGAAATGCATTACTGCCAAATCTAGGTCATTTACTTTTTTAATAAATCAATTTATTTTAAATTTTAAATATCCTTACTTTTTTTTTTAATTTCTTTTTGCATGACGTCACAAAAAGAGTGCCACGGCTTGTTTAGATCGCGTTGGTATCGCCTGTGCTTCGGCCAGTTATATAAAGAGATTGATTTGATTTCCTGCGTCAGCATCGCTTATAATCACCGATACTGCTTCCATTCCTACAAAGTCTCGTGTGACAGACTCACGATGATCAATGCCGTCTTTAAAATGATCGCTGCTCCACCAGAGCATTATTACCCAGTGGCCGATTCTTGCGATAGACACCACCCAGGCAAAGTAAAGGTTTGAGTTGGTACGTCTTGCACACGAAGGTGATATCGACACTCCAATTTGTAAGGAAATTGTAAAACTCGATGTGCTTGCGAGCGATCCCCCTTGAATTCCATATATTGCAACGAAGTTTCCCTTCATTAATGTCGTAGTTATCTCTGTAAGTAGGAACTTACACAATGGAATTAGAAACAAATGGAAAGATTAACTGTTTAGATGTCTTCATAAATAGGAACTTACAGGGAAAAAAGTTTGAATTTGAGATCCACAGGAAGAAATGCACTACTTAAGAGTATTATTCTATTTGACTCGAACCACCTAGTGCAACACAAGAGAGCTGCAACAGCGCATTCCTTTACAGGGGCATAGCTAGAATTTTTTAAACGTGGAGGGGGGGGGGGGGAGAGACCGAATGAAATCTTGGCTGTTCTTTTTTTATTATTATTAAAATTAAGTACATTTGAAAACTTCGCCTTCGCCGAAATGGGTCACCTGTAAAAAATTGTTTCACAGAAATACTTCAAACTGAATTTATATTTATTGACTCTTTATAAATTCTTTCTTTACATCTTGAATTTTTTCAGACGGGGGGGGGGGCGATGGTCTTCTCCCCTGACTACGCCCATGCTTTAGACGGCCATGGTGTACCCCATAATGGATAAAGCTAAAAAAGAAAGAGATCCCTATTTCGAAATTCGACCTGGCAAAGAAAAACTTCTTCCTGGATCATGTAACTAAATGGATCTTGGATGAAACAAAGCACTACATGAGACACACGAAGGCAGATGTAGCCAAAGAACGGAAGGAATTCGTAACATACAATTTCAACGGCCCATCCATAGATAGGATCGCCAACATATTTCGTAATTACCGAGTAGGAGTTGCATGCAGAACGAAGAATAACGGCGAACACTTATTGAACGCTAGAAGACAAAATACGAGTGACAATGTTTTCAAAACTTTGGAGACTATAAATTGACATGCCCAGACTGTGGTATATACTACTTAGGATCCACGAAACGATCTTTCATTGAGTGATTTACAGAACACAGACGATCAAGTGTTAATAATGATAATAAATCGGTACGCGAAACATCTGATTAAAAACGGGCACCGGATTTTCAAGTGACCATGACAATTTTGAAGATAGCCAAGAACCCGGAAAGAATACTCGTTTATGAAGCGCTCGAAATAAGAAAATGTCACCAAGAAGACGAGAAATACATACTAAACAACCAAATAGCCTATGCGAGGAATATAATCCTGGACGTGGTAAACGATTTCCGGAGCGGGAACAGTGAAAGAACGTGACTCATATGTAGTCCTCTATTCGGTCTGACTTCTAAGTAACTCTCTAATCGATAAGCTTATATGTCCACTGGTCAACAATTGAGTTGATTGGTGGACACTACAGTACTCTACGTACTATTGAGAATCCATTCAAATTCCATTGATTGTGTTCAGACAACTTAAACAAGCTCGGACAATTGTGTGTGGTTAGAAAGGACCCCTCCTAGATAGCTCGGAAATCTTCGCTCAGTCGATTAGAGGTATTCCTAAATCAAGGGTCAGAAACTAAGAATGCAGGCAGGTGCAGCAAATCCAATTTCGTTACAGATATGGTGACTGATATTGGGGTTGTGCCCGAAAATATTGGTGAAAGTCTGAAAGCTGTCAACAGCAGAAGTTCTTCACTGAAAACTGATGTTAAGAGGAAACACAAAGACAAATCTACCAATACAGAGGGAGGTGATTGACATGTTGCGCAGAACAGAAAGAGCAAAAAAGGTGTAACGATCGATAATATTCGATCCACCATTAATACCAGTGACACTACCTCTATAGCACTACATGGTAACAAAATCAAGCACAGTACTTTCTAAATTAATGACACCTGCGATAAGGGAGTTATTTATATTCTTCCAAAAATCATTCGACACCACGGTAAATCAATCACAGAAATATTGGACGAGATCAAAAACCACTTGTCTCTAGACAAAATTACTGCTCACATAGGTCGGAAGGACACCATCAAAATGAAATGTCATGAAGTGTCATGATGTCGCAAAATTCTAGTTTCCGGAGTTTAAAGTAACAATGTGCTAAAGATATAGCATCATCAGCGCATGTCCGAAAAACCGCTTAAATACGATGTCCGAAATATTGATACAACTTATGACATTGAAGATTACTGCAAAGACCTCAGAAAGGCTAATTACTTTCCTGAAAAGGCAATCAGGCATAAAAAAGCAAATGGTGCTGTTGATAAGCCTTTGGTCTTGGTTCTACTACAGAGTACGGAACACAACAAGTTCTTTTTAAACTTGAAACGCGTCGGTCCTCTAGCCGTTAATGTTGAAATTTTTAGCGGGAACAATAGACCCTTGCAGTGTTACAACTGTTTACGATTCAGTCAGGTCTCCCAAGGTTGTATCGAGTCGTCTCAATGTAACAAGTATGCTGGCAGCCACCAGTCAAGGGAATGTAGCAATGTTAAGTTTAAAGACCCCCCTAAATTATTTGATGTGATGGTCAGCACACTTCTATACCCTGTCTCAGCTTCAGTTGAGAGTGACGTCAGGGAATGACGTCGCTTACTGGACATTCATTGTATCCTTCCGCCATTAAACAAGTACTACAGCCTAAGAAAAGCTCTTCTGCCCACGTGGCTTCTCGAAAGCAGAATAGTCGAATTGTATCTGTCAGATAAAATTTTTTAAAAATTAATGTTCAAAATATTTATTCCTCTTCGTAGATACTTGATTATTTCTGACACATCTCTTTCACGTTCTTCACGTAGTAACAAGACACTGCCATTTTGCAATCAAATAATCTCGACTACAGAGCGACTTCATTTTATTTATTTACTAGAAGAGGTACCCGGCGTTGCCCGGGATAATTACACTTGCACAAACTTTTCCTTTCATTGTTAGTCATGAGATATATATTGTTGGTTCATGCAGTGTGTTTGTGAATTGCGTGCTGATACCATTGTTGATACCTATTGTTGTACCAACTTTGCCTTGCATTGTTGGTCATGAGATATTTCTCATTAATATGCCTTGCCATAACCATGAATATCGATTTTTTATCGATATTTATTATTTTTCCGAAATCTGAGGTAGACAGTGACCTTCCTCATGCTTTAAAGGTCATGTATGCGAAATTTTATCAAGATCGGAATAAAACTGTAGATTTGTATAAAAAACGTACACACAGATCCACAGACCCACAGACCCACAAACATCCTTCTTTATATATATAGAAGACTAGCAAAGGTACCCGGCGTTGCCCGGGATAATTACACTTGGATGTAAACAGAACAATCTCAAAAAATTAAATTAAATTTTGCAATATCTTAAAAATAAACACATGAAAATGCTTAGAATTAATACAGTAAAAATTCTTAATGAAAATTCGAAAAAAATCTTTTTAAAGGCTCACGATGGATGGACCGCTCCAATAATTTCTTACTCAGGTAATCTTACTTCAGATGTACACTTGATGTTGTTGCAATTTCCACTCTTCTCTCGTTGTGTTGAAGCAAAATTTGGCCTTTCATAACTTTGGGTAGTCTAGCGGTCGCCAATTCTTCTATTTACTTGCTTCCCATTTGCTCAATACAGCACGGAGCTAAAGGTTTCCTTTCTCTGTCGTCTTTCCACTCTTTCTCAATAGTCTGCTAACTCTTCATTATCTCCAGCTACTGATCATTTTTAAAGATTTTAAAGAAATTATTAAGTACTAAGAACTCTCTTTTCTAAGAAAAACCTGAATAACAGGAATTCTATGCATTGTTACAAATTGAAACTTATCCATATTGCATCATCATTTTATGTTCATTGTTATAATTCTTGGAAAGGATTGCTTTATCATTGCATCATCATTTTGAGCTCATTGTTATTGGTGAATTGCGTGTTGAAACCATTGTTGATACCTATTGTTGCACAAACTTTTATTTGCATTGTTGGTCATGAGATATATATTGTTGGTCCGTGCAGAGTGTTTGTGAATTGCGTGTTGATACCATTGTTGCAAAAACTGTCTTGCATTGTTGGTCATGCGATATTTCTCATTAATATGCCCTGTCATAACCATGAATATCGATTTTTTATCAATAATTATTATTTTTTCGAAATCTGAAGTAGACAGTGACCTTCCTCATGGTTTGAAGGTCATGTATGCGAAATTTCATCAAGATCGGAATAAAACTGTAGATTTGTATAAAAAACGTACACACAGACCCACAGACCCACCCACAGACGCACAGACCCACAAACATCCTTCTTTATATATATAGATAGATTTTTTTATTTCGTCAAATGGCTCTTCTATCCGCCGATTTTTTATTATATTGATGAGGAAACGTATGAAATATGATTGCAGATAGAATTTTGAAAATTTTATACAGAAACATTATTCGAACTATTTTTTCATGCGGACGAACTGTGACCGCTTCACTCGTGATGTCACTCTCAACTGAAGCTGTGACAGGGAATAGTTACACTAACAAGGGAATCCCTCGAACATGTATGTCACAGATTCCCACCAAATTGAAATATGTTACTTATCTGAAGCTACTATATATGCTTGGAAAATAATTGTCACGGTCCGTTTCCAGGCACTACAAAACAAGATACGTCTACCCGACCGAAACGGCCGTGACGTCAAAGACGAACTTGGTCCTCGCTCACGTTCTCGAGAGAAGAGCGAGGACCACAGATGAGAAAGTGTAAAAAGTGGCCAACCCTTCAACACATAATGGGAATGCCTGAATACGGAAATTAAGAGACGCAGAAAAAAACAGTCTAATATTACGGTTCCGGTGTCCAAACAAGTCATACAAATTACGTGCTCTAAAAAAGATGAATTGTGTCCCGAGCTTTCTAATGTAAAATTACAAAACGATAGCCCAGCAGGCCTAAACGAAGAGAGTGAGCCAGGAAGGAGAATCACCTCCAGAAAATTTTCAGTTCCATCATATAGGAGCTTATCTCTCCACTACAAACATTTAGTGTTCTTTTAAATTGATAAAAACAGAAACAGCGTTTGCCGTATGAAGGAGGAAATGATATCATTAACGAATGCGGACTAGAATTTTCCCGTTTGGACTCCGTGGTTTCTAGAATGAGGATCTAGGCTGTCTCGAAGGACTCAATTCTTTAAGATATCGTTTGGATTCTCAGCAATATCGTGGACTACCATTAAACTACACTGATTTTTTTTATGGCACGCCATCGTTCCAAACTCCACTACGGTTTATTACAATTCTCTTCTTGGGCATAAACCTGTACTTTTCTGAGCTATTGGTGTCTTCAGGCTAGCTCTTGACTTTAAGCAAATTGCCATTATAAGCGTCCGTAGTTTCTCTTCATTTAGTATAATTCAGTTACCAAAGTGCTACGCAGTGCGCAATAGCAATTAGCTCTGCAACTTTTATATCGCCTACTTTAAATTCACATCTACGTGTGCGTTTACAATTTCGTGTGTGTTTAACTGTATCTTCGAATGTTATGAGTGTGTGCAACTAAAGTGATAGTGCTAGTGCATATCGCAAATTTTACACATCTACGATAAAGTTGTTTCAACTAATGAACGGCGTGCCTCATCGTATGTGTCCGATATATTACAAAGGCGCTTATATGAAATTTGGAGCTCATTAAAGTGTTTGTGTTAGTATGCCTCCTACTGAGTGATTTGGATTAATTTGTCCATATGTGATTTAATTCTCTAATTCTGAATTACACAACGTCAAGCCACTCAGTGGAGCAAGTGGTGCTTAACGCCGATATCCAGGAGACCTTACCCTTGTCGAGTGGGTTACAAAAACCGACGTGTATTGCCTACAGTATCTTACTGAATTATTAACTTATCAAATTGTCCTAATTACTGCATAATCTATTCCTTTAAGTCTTCCGTAAAGGGTGTCACACAATAATCTCTTACAAACTTAGACTCAATTCCTGTTTAATTATTACAAGTGCCTTAGCTTCAAGACGAAGTGTAATTGTGCTATATCAGTTTGAATAAATTGAGTTGTTTCTATTAAAATTTGTTCCTTACTTCTGTATACTTTAACCTCATTTCCACTGCCACGTGACAATAAGAGTGCGAAATTTTGTTTCTTTCAAAATAAACAGCGAAAATGAAAAAATTTGAGCACACATAGCCATACAAGGACTCCATTATTAAAGCAGATAGGCTGTGTGGTATTTCCTTGTAAGTGTCCTAAATATCCCTATGCTTTAGTCGCATCCAGTGCTGATGAGTCAGATATGGTTAATCCAAACCAGCTACGCAGTATTTATTGATAATTGGGAAATTTGTTAAACCTCAACAAGGAAAGTGGTAAAGTAATGCCACAGGTCGCGTCTCAGAAATCTAGCAAATGATCATGGATAGACACCTACACAGGATCACCAATCAAGGAAAATTTCGTTACAATATATGGAATATAAGGGGAATTGCTCGCAAGCGCATCGAGTTTTACAATTTCCTTGTAAACTGGAATGTTGACACCGACTTCGTGTGTGAGAGGCACCTGAAATCAACTCAAGTGTTCACATTGCCCTGCTATCATGTCTATTGCAGGGACCGGCCTCTGGGTATAATGCTAGCCGCGAGTTTGGTGGAGCAGTGATCATCACCAAAGATGGCATTAATCATCGTGAGACGATCAATCCCAACTATGGAGGAATGGAAGACGTTTCCGTGATTATTTATGATGCTGAAGCAGGCGAAATCAAACTCACCTCGTTATATAACTCGCCTAACCACAAGCTTGGATTATGCAAGCTTGATGGGCTTCCTTCCAGGCCCATTCCAGTAATAATGGCAGTGGACTTAAATGCCGAGCACCACATACATAAAACTCAAATTTCTCCAATCAAAAGAGATATATCTTATACGGATACACCCTAAACGAGATCGACACCTTCGCTGCTGGCCCCCTGGATGACACGTACTACTGTTACCACTCTCCTGACAGTGACATCCTGGACACAGCAGTTTTTAAAGGTTTCTTCAAGACGTATAATATATTTACAGTAGACGAATTAACCTCTGATCACCGACCAGTCATGCTATCTTCGAGGGTTAAACATGATGCGAAGATAGGCCTTCGCACTAAGAGGAGTGAAGTTCTTTAAAGATATTCTTTGAGAAAATAGCATTCCATACGAGGAGGTTATCGACAACGAGGACATCAACACAAATATCAGTGCAGTCACTCGTGTTATCAAGGACGCTACTACTTCCATTACCTCCACTGCTGATCGAAGGTGTTCAGAACACCTCGACCTCCCTCCATACATCAGGAGTCTCATTCTCAAAAGGAAATTCTATAGGAGACTATGGCAACGCAAGCGACTACCCATTTTCAAGACTAAGTACAACAGGCTTTCTCGCAATGTCCAGAAAGAGGTTAAAGTTCTACGAACACAAAGGTGGAGCAAAAAACTGAAGTCTTTGTCCGTCCAGGGCCGTGACGTACTGTGAGAGCCTTAAAAAATTCGCTCTGGGGTACTGTGAGAGCCTTAAAGAATAACAGACCCATCCATTTGCTGCCACTGCTTGCAGGCAATGGCAACGTTGTCGCCAGTGACGGAAAAAAGCTCAACTGATCGCCGATTCCCTGAAAAATCAATTTACCACGCCTAGTGAGACACATATGGACAGCCTTCAAAACACTAAGCTAGTTAATGATGGGTGTATCACTTACCAGTGCATTCATCATGTTCCTAACCCTGAGGAGGTCATTACTGCTCAAGAAATCTTCGATTTCATCAAGCCACTTAAAACGAAGAAAGCAGCAGGTATTGATTCCATCACTAACAGTGCTCAAAAGAACTTGCCTTCTAATATTATCTCGATCGTTACCACAGCCATGAATGACTGCTGAAAACTTGGTTATTTCCCCAACCAGTGGAAAAAGTCCGTCATTGTTACCATACCAAAGCCTGGTCTAAACCCTGCTCTCGCTATCATCTATAGGCCCATAAGCTTACTACCTATATTATCAAAAGTCATTGAAATCATCCTTCTGAAGAGGTTTAACGAATTTTGAGTAGCAATCAATCTCGATTGTCATGAGCAATTCGGCTTTCACCCAGGTTACTCCTGCCAACTTCAGATATGGAGGCTTGTTGCAGATCTAAACACGCCTCATAACCGTGCATACTACGGTGGCCTTGTCTTCTTGGATGTTCGTAAAGCTTTTGATCAGGCTTGCTAAACGGCCTCATATAAAAGATGATTACTTGTGGTTTTTCGGAAAAACTGATTACCTTGATTAGTTCCTTTCTCTCAAACAGGATATTTCGTGTCAAGGTTGGCTGCTCCATGTCTAACCTTGTGACGTCAATGCTGGTGTTCCCAAGGGGTCTGTCCTGGGCTCTGCACTGGTCAACTCTTTCATCCATGACTTCCCAAATTTTACTAAGTGCAAGCTATATCTGTTCGCTGATGACGCAGCCATCATGACTACTCACTACAATCTCGCTCACGTCATATCACGCTTACAAAAGGCCTTACAATTCTGCGAGATGTAGTTTGCAAAGTGGAGACTCGACGTAATCATTGACAAATGCAAGGCAATGTTCATTACGAAGAAACTTCAGAAACCCCAGAGTCCTCTCTCCCTTTCTGGTAAAGAGCTCGAATGGGTAAAGCATTACAAATACCTCGGAGTGGTAGTAGATGCCAGGCTAAATTGGGATGACAACATCTCCTATGCAAAAAGTGAAGCTAAGATGGCAAACTTTACATGTAGTGTAGTTGCTCCTCTGGGGCAAAACGGCGCTCTTGGACTGGATACCAAACTTTTGCTTTATAAGATGGTTATACGAACCATTCTTCTTTATGGTATGCCTGCCTGGGAGATGATAACAAATCCTGATGAAAGGATCTCCAAACCTTCCAAAACGTTACCCTGAGGACTATCACCCAACTTGACAGGAGAGTCGCAACAAATATTTCTATTGTTGAAGATTTCCATATACCTCCAATTGGTAACTATGTCCAGGAGTCGCTGAAGAAGTTGCTTCAGAGGATTAAGGACCATGCCAATTTTCTGGTTGCAGATATTCTGGAGCATCCACTAACGTTTAGAAGTTTTCCTCAGGCATCGCAGGCCTTGTCATGTCCTGGACATCGATTTTGACGACATCCAAAAGGCCATCTTTCCCGAATACTGGATCACATAGCTCCTCCGTTTCCTTAGTCAATCAACAGTCAACTCTATCCTTCTCTGGATGGCTTAACTAGGTTTCATCTGGCTTCTTTCCTAGTTCAGTGTACTTCCCCTGGTTACTTCCTGGATGAGTATGGCAGTGAAAGCATTGCTTTCAGACCGTCCGTTTCGTTTTCCCTGCTGTTCAATTGTCGATTGTCGATTCAGACAACTTTTTTGGGCGGATAGAAAGGACCCCTCCTGGGTAGCTCGGACAATTGTGTGTTGATTAGTGCTGAGCACACTTAACAAAAACATCGATGTCGATATATCGATGCAAAGAAAATATAATTGATACATCGAAAATCATAAGAACAGATCGCACCAAGGGCTTAAGGGATTGAGTACGTCGTGCAGAATTAGGAGATTCAAAGTCTGCCTTGTCTCTATTCGATGAGAAGACATAACAAAAATAACCTTTTTCCTATTTTTTATCCTTTTATTTAAAATAATCTCTGCATGAAATTTATTGACATAACGACGATTTTAATAAATATTGAACTGCACGATTGCATTTTGTCCTGTGGGTTTTATTCGTTAACAATGTATTGAAAAACGGTATTTTTTATTTTTATTGATTGTAATCCAATAATCCAATACGTCCATCCAGGACCTGTATGGCCAGAGGCCGACATGTTGGGTCCCTGAATGGACCTGAATTAACAACTGCTGTAAAATGGTTAAGATGGTTGGATGGGCGGATGAAGGATGAAGATCGTATCTCACTGATACGATTGTATTAATCGTATAATTTTAACAAATTATAACGATTAATTAATTACTAATATACCAATCCTTTCATTCACTTGGTAGCGCTTGTAAATTGCTAATTTCTGATTGATGTCTTTGCAAAAATAAATAATCGATATATTGATGTTTAAAAAATATAGACTTTTCAACATCAAATATCTGAAAATCATCGATGTAACAAAGGATCCCTCCTGGACGGCAAATCACAGAAATCACTGCTTAAGGCCTCTCAGTACTCCTCCCGGTGCATCCTTCTCAGGACGGCAAACTCTGGACCACTTCGTGAAACAACAGCACTCTGGTTCCTTGACTTCTCATCGAGTTCAGGTCAGTTCTGTTTCTGCATTTATTTTAAATGGCATCGTCCAAAGTTCCTGGACTAAATTCAGCAAGCCGCATTCTGCAAGCAGGGGATGGTAAAATGAAAAATCCTATCATGACGCATGTATGGATACCAGATTTGCCACTTTTGATCTAGTTATGTATAAACTGATTCAGTCCCTCCGAGGTGACCTCTTAAAGTACAATATCCTAGAATTTTAGTTTGAATCCCTTAGCCAAGGTGTAATCGATGTTAGAAATAAGCTCACCGATCATGAATTGAATTTTGAAAAAACAAATACAGAAATTCTCAACTCCCGTACTGAAGTCACTAATAGACTAAATCATCTCGAGGC
Organism: Rhysida immarginata; assembly: GCA_023313115.1. NCBI lineage: Eukaryota > Metazoa > Arthropoda > Chilopoda > Scolopendromorpha > Scolopendridae > Rhysida > Rhysida immarginata. The sequence continues at coordinate 994,267 of JAHWFO010116803.1, forward strand.
TGCAAGGTTTTGAATATATTACTGGCAAAAGCTCAGAATCAATCTGCATTAATGAATACTGCAGGGGGCAAAACTTGGAGCCTGCTGGTAAAGGCACAGCAGGCGCATCTTTTGGAAAACTTGATAAATTAGATTCATCAAAAAATGCTGGGTGTAAGAGAAGCCTTACCAATGATATTAACTATCACAATGAGGATGGTTGGAGAACTCATCAAAGTAAAAAAATCAAAAAGTATGAAGATAGACATTTTTCAGTCTATTATCGACATAAATAAGAGTGCCTCTGCCGTATTATGGGAGAAAATATTGCCCTATCGCTGACACTTGGAATTGCCCTATCCTTGACACTTCTACTCGTGACAAGGAAGCCACTTATATCCCACCAATGAGATCCACTCGCGTAGAACAGACACATATAAGACTAAATACCATGATGAAGAGACTCACAAAGCTCTGGTGTCTTGTATTAAACGCAGGGATGTGCTTAAATTCAAAACCAACCGCTCAAATCAGAAAAAATGCTGAAGTACGTTGTTAGGAATGTTGACGTTACCTATGTCCTTAAGGACTTCTGTGTTGACCTCAAAAAAGCTAATTACTTCCTGGAAAAAGCAATCAGACTGAAAAAAGCAAATGGCTCAGTGGAAATGCCAATAGTCCTGGTACTATTACAAAATACTGAACATAACAAGACGCATTGGACCTGTAGCTGTTACTGTCGAAATATTCCGAGGAGTAAAAAGCCCTTGCAATGTTTTAATTGCTTACGTTTCGGGCACGGATCTCACGATTCAACTGAATCGTCTTGCTGCAACATTTGCACGGGTGACCAGCAGTCAAGAGATTGCACTAATATTAAGGGCAAAGATCCCCCAAATGCATCAGATGTGAAGGTCAGCACACATCTAGTTATACAAAATGCCCAAAGTACCCCCTGTCTAGGAAATTCAAAAGCACCAAAACAGTGGATAGTAGAACATATGCTTCGGTCGCCTCCAGTTCTGTTAGTAAAGGAATTATAGATCACTTTGAATTGACCAAAGTATACAGATATGTGAGGAACTTGATAAATCTTCTAAAGGAAAGAAGCAAACATTTGCCTCAGCTTGTCTCAGTCGAAAGAGAAATTAACCATGGACAAGCTGAGGCAAACTGGGACAAGCTGAGGCAAACTGAGACAAGCTCAGTAGAAACAGAAATTAACCATGGACAAGCTGAGGCAAACTGAGACAAACTCTGTAGAAACAGAAATTAACCATGGACAAGCTGAGGCAAACTGAGACAAGCTCAGTAAAAACAGATATTAGCCCTTATAAAGTAATCAAGCAAGGTAAGCTTCTTTGCACTATTTGGAACGCGAGGGGGCTCTTTCACAATCACATAGTTTTACAACTTCCTTACATGTTGGAAAATTGATATTGCCTTTGTGTGAAACTCATCTCAAACCGCATGAGAGCTTCAGATTGCCTGGTTATTCTGTCTACTGCAAGGATAGAACCCTTACAAAATCTGCTGGCCCTGCGTTTGGTGGGGCAGCAATCATAGTCAAACAAGGTACCGATCATTGCGAGACTACTACTTTCGTGGGAATGGAAGCAGTGTCCGTGAAAATAAATGACGTGGACATATGGGAAGTTAAATTTATCTCCTTGTATAACTCGCCCAAGCAAAGCTTGATCCCTGTGAGCTCGATAATTTGCTAAATGGGCCCATTCCAGTTATTATGGCGAGTGACTTTAACGCCAAACACCCACACTGAAATTCTAAATATATGAACCATAACGGCTCTATTCTCCATAGTTACTTAATAAATCCAATTGATACATTAATCATCGGTCCTCTTGAAGACACATACTATTGCGACCACTCGCCCATCAATGACATACTTGATATTGCTGTCCTCAAGGGGTTTTTCAAGCCGTTTAACATTTTTTACTGTGAATGCTTTATTCTCAGCTCATCGCTCAGTCGCACTAAACTTTAAAGGCTTAAACCTAGATCTGATGGTCAGTCTACACCATAAGCAAGATTGGAAGCTATTTAGAGACCTACTCAAGGAAAGCAACACTTCATATAAGGATCCTGGCAACAACTACGATATTGATGATAATATCCGCGATATCATTCGCTTAATCAGATCAGCCACTGAATCCAGCACCACTGCCGTCGACTGTAAGCGACCCGACCATCTCGCTCTTCCCTCAGCCATCAGGCAATTCATGCGTGAAAATAACTCTTTCAGAAGATTGTGGCAGCGTACAATGTGCCTCCAGTTTAAGACCAAATACAACAGGCTAACTCGCAAGGTTAGCAAACGGGTCAAAAGCTACGAAACAGCAACAAGAAGATCAAGAGCCTATCTGTCCAGGACAGCTCTCTCTGTGTACAGTCTGGGCCTTCAAAAACAAGAATGCCGCCGATATACTTCCCCTGCTTGCAGATAATGGTAAGTTTGTTAGCAGCTCCCAGGAAAAAGCTCAACTTATCGCGAACACACGGAAGAGCTAATTCACCACCCCCATTGCAGATAGACTGGTAGGTATCGAGAATACCCGCCAAATCAGTGAAGGATGCATAAATTATGATCTTATTCATTACGTACTTAATCTTCTCCATGCCATAGCAATCACAGAGGTCTCGATCATTATAAAACGTCCTAAGAGCAGAAAGGCTCCTGGTATTGACTCCATCACCAATAGTGCACTAAGTAATTTACCTCCAAAGGTTAATTATCAAGATCTTAAACGACTGCTGGAGTCACGGCTACTTCCGCAACGCCTGGAAGGACTCTGTCACCTTCACAATGCGTAAGTAGGGTCTAAATCCTGTTCCTCCCGTCAGCTGCAGACCCTTTACCTTCTTACCTACGCTTTCTAAGGTTTTCGATCGCACTATTCTGAAGAGGTTCAATGACTTCTGCGAGTCTAATAATCTTATTCGCAATGATCAAGATAAGATTGGTAATAAGATTGGTTCGACAAATGGCGAATGCAGCTCAGCGTTGACAAATGCAAGGTCATGATCATCACCCAGAAACGCAGGTAAGCCCCCAGGGCCCCTCGTCCTATATGATAGACACCTTGACTGAGTTAAGAATTACAAATATCTTGGCGTTAAGTTTGATTCTAAATTAAACTGGAATGACCACGTTCAATACGCTCTCAAGGCCAAAAAGGCGAAGTTCAGCCTGATTACACTGTTGGGAGAAACAGTGCGCTTGGTCTGGATAACAAGCTCTTGCTGTTCAAGGTTGTGATCCGCTCCATTTTGCTTAACAGAATGCCTGCCTGGGCTGCTATGTGCAAGTCAAGATAGAAGAAATTTCAATCCTTCCAGAATGTAACTCTCAGGACCATTGTTTAACTCGACAGAAGAATTGCAAACAACTACTCGATATATGATGACCTCGTTATGGCGCACATTGGTATCTACGTTAAAGTGCTCCTCAAAAAGTTATTGTTAAAAATTGAGTGTCATGACAATTCCTTGGTAGCCGATATTTTGGATCACTCTCTGGCCTTCAGGGGTCACTTACGCTTTCGTAGACCCCGACATGTCCTGGAAGTTAACGTCAATGATATCAGCAAGGGCGTCTTCCCCGACTTCTGGATCTCCTACCCGCCGATGGGTCCTAACTAAGTCAATTCACAATTTTATCCCTCGTCCTACTAAGTAAGGACCCTATCCTCAGGACGGCTCAAGGAGGACCATAAGGCTTCTCCTCTATCTCCGGGTAATTCCCCTGGTTACTCTTTGGGTGAGTGTGCTATGGAAGCCCGGCTCCTGGATCGCTCATGATTTTTTACACTTCACTGCTCGATTGTCGATTGTCAGAAACACATTGGTAATTAAGACTCTACCTTATTGCTTAACCAAGACTTTTGTTTTCTTTTTATTCAGAAAGGAAAATGCTCGACATTTGCTTAGGTTCGACTCGTCTGATTATATGGTAATATTTTAATGGTCTATTATTTTTATTTTTTTCTCCTATTTTTATATTCTTTATTTTAAAAATTGTCAATTATAAATACAGTTCTCCCTCTATATAATGGCAACTCCATAAAAGGAAGTTTTTATACGGAAAATAAAAACTGAAGAGTCATTCCCGGTTGGAGTCAAGGATTGATAAAATTACAGTTCTGCTATTAAATATCTGTATCACTCATAAAAATATTTACGTTTCCACAATTTCCAAGCGTAAGCATCAACAATTTCTTTAGATTTTAAGTAAATAATACCAAGAAGGTCTCCATTTTATTGTAATAATTCATCCCAAATTCCGGTAACGCATTACATTGTGACGCACACAATTTCCGTTTCACCTTGTCCCGACAACAACAGTTGGTAACAGTAGAAAATAAACATGGCGGCTGCTTTGCTACGATTCTTCGCAAAAATGATTAAAGGGTAACTGACATCAAAATTTGACATGTATATTTTTGTCCTAAAATTATAGAGGACATTGAAAAAATAAATTCTGCACAAAAAGTTTTCAAATATCACTATTATTTTAGGAGTTTTTAATTTTAAAAATTAGCGCCTGACGTCAGAGGTGAGTACGTCCAAGACCTCCTAGAAAAAAGCCTGTGCGCTGAAAATTCATACATTGTTACATGATCATAAAAAGACATTGTTATTCGTATTTCTACCAATAATAAGCCCTGAATTATGACTTCTTATGATCATGTAACAATGTATGAATTTTCAGTGCACAGGCTTTCTTTCTAGGAGGTATTGGACATACTCGCCTCTGACGTCAGGCGCTAATTTTTAAAATTAAATAACTCCTAAAATAATAGTGATATTTGAAAACTTTTTGTGCAGAATTTATATTTTCGATGTCATCTATACTTTTAGGACATGTCAAATTTTGATGTCAGTTGCCCTTTAAGTCTTTAAAGAGAGCATTATGATTACATATGGATCAAACGGCTCAGAAAATCCGAGAAGAAATAAGTATTAAAATTTTTGAGATTGTGATGAGAACGATAATTGATTGCTTTCATGTTAGGGACAATGCCCTGGTGTGTTGGCAATGCTACATTTTTACTTTAGCGTAGCAATTTTACGGTAGCTAAGGCCACCTGTATTATCTAGGTAGACTTGCTGTAGCATGCGGCCCTATATCTGTGTAGTGGCTTCGCCCGTTTTTCTCCCAAAGCTCTCAGAGCTATCATTTTGTGAAATTAATATTGTAACTTTCATAACAGTATTTGACAATCATTTTAATTTTCGATCATATTTATTACGAAGTTGAAAAATTATAACGGGAAAATTCTAGGCTAACTTGTCCAATGATTGAGAATCATTGCTGCCTGCAACTGATGCTCTGTTGGCCTAACGTTTTTCCTAATTTCTTAATAAGTAATTATGGCTAAAATCAAAGTGGTGATCGGGTAAAGTTTTGAATGATACAATATTATTTCTCAGAGTGCTGGTAAAAATAAGAAAGCTTGCATGCAATTTCACCATCTTTTGCAGTTATAGCATACGTATAAAGATATCAATCGTACCTTTAAAATATGCTTCATAATACCCTTGTGAGGGGGAGGGGAAGCAAAGGTAACTTTGAAATCTTAAATAGGAACCCCTGTTTATAATGGTATATTCAGATTGTACACAATATTCCAGAAATGTTTTATTCTTGGTATTTTTTCAATTGATCCAACCGTTTAGGAGATAAAGGCCCTGAATATGTGGAACTTTTAATATTTTGAACCAAATTTTATCGATGACGACAAAGAGATAGAGAGTGAGTCTTACAGACATTCCTATTCTACGTTTTTGATGGCCTTTAAGAATCAGAAGTCAGAATTTCAAAAACTGAAAATTTTTTAGTGCACAAGCAAGGTCTTGGGGGCAGCAGTCCTATCAGCCAGAGTCTATGTGTGTATATTGAAAAATATTGGATTTTTGAAATTCTGGCTTTGGATTTTTAAAAATCATTAAAAAGTAGAATAGGAATGTCTGTAAGACCCACTCTCTATCTCTTTGTCTTCATCGATAAAACTGGGTTCAAAACTTTAAAAGTTCCACACTTTTAGAGCCTCTATCTCCTAAACGGTTGGATCATTTGAAAATAAGACCAAGAATAAAACATTTCTCGAATATTGTGTACAATCTGAATATTGATTGATTGATTTATTGCTACCAAAGATAGGGATAAGGTAGCTCGGTGCCACACTGGAATCCTCACCAAGGCACCGAGAACAAAGACAAAAAGACAAATCACAAAAGAAAAAAAATTATATAAAGACCAAAACTGGACAATATTATAAAAAACAATCAAAATTACTCTTAGCCTTATACAATTGATTAAAACAAGATAAAATTTTGAATAATAAATTAAAATTAAAGCAAGGAATATACCATTAAAAATAGAGGTTTCAGTTTAAAGATTTCAAAGTTACTCCCCCCTCCCCTCACAAGGGCAATTTTTTTGCTAATGAATTTCCCCTGCGCAGTAATTCACTTTTGATTTGGACATTTTTTCGTGCAATGCTTTGTTTTTGAGATAGTTCCATCTCTACACTCTGTATAAATAAAAACATTTCTTTTCCTTAAGTTTTATTGGTCGTTAAAAGAAAATCATATTCGACAGTGATGAAATTCAACCATTAAATACGTTCATATGGAAACCAAGCTAAGAGTTCGGGAACCACAATCGTAAACAATGAAACTAGTCGGAAAGAAAGTGTACGAAAGCTTAATCGATGATTTAACTTAACCCGTTTCCGTTATTAGATCACAAATACAGCACAGATCTCGATCCATTTATTTGCTTGCCTGCAGTCGCAAATTTCCGATTTTCCAAATCACGCGATTGTCTTTTGTCTACGAAGCTTTCCAACCCTAACATTTTCTGAGATAACACATTTGAATTCAATCTATATCATTACTTCTAAATACAACAAAATAGTGTCCGGGCAAATTTGTCTCGGACGCGGCCGGAGGTTAATCCATCACTGCCCGTGCATAATACAGGGTGACATATGGCAACAGAAATGGACGCGTCCGGGCGCGAATATATTACGAGTTATTATTACGAATTACGAATTATTACGTAAAGAGCCACCAAATAATTTTTAATTCATTGCAATCACTGCATGTTCTTGGGCAAGTCGTCCGTGTTTCAACTTATTATGAGTTAATTGATGTGTGTTTTCAAGCAAATGCAGTGCAATTTTGGAGCTGTTTCGTCAAGGAAAGCGTCAATGGGAAATTGTTCGTTTGCTGAATGTTGGCAGAGACGTTGTCTCCAAATCGGTCGAACCGTTCGAAGAGCTTGGCCATGAAGGCCAGCGTCCAGCAAAAGGAAGAAAGCGTACTACCAACACGTCCAGGAACCGCAATATTATCAAAAAGCGAGTCCAGCGAAATCCGACGATCTCAATGAGACAAATCGCTGGTGAGACCGGAATCAACCGCGAATCGGTAGGAACTCAAACTAAAGCCCTACAAGCTCCAAAAAGTTCAGCTCCTCACAGATGAAAACAAGCGCGTACGGCTTCATAGATGCCGCCAACTCAAGCGTTGGGCCACAGGTGAGAAAGGAAGCGCATCCTCTTCACTGACGAGAAGCTCTTCACTGTGGAGAAGGCACACAATCACCAAAACGACAGAGCGTGGTCAGCAGAGGCACCCGGCACCTCTGCAGTCATCGAACGTCGCCAAAATCCAAGATGGTCTGGGGACGAATTTACGCCAGTGGCAAGACACCCCGCGTTTTCGTGGACCAAGGAGTCAAAATCAACCCATAAGTTTACCGTTTTGATATTTCGAGGTTGTGATACTCCTTTGGGCTCGGCTCACAGAGCGAAAATGACGCACGAGTGGTGCAAGAGCCATTTTCCGGATTTCATCACGTCTCAGCAATGGTCGCCCTACTCGCCGGATCTCAATCCGATGGATTATTGCGTATGGTCGATCTTGGAAGCGAGGCCCTGTGCTAAACGCCACAACAGTTTGGAGTCGCTGAAGAAGTGTTTGTGCCAAGAATGGGACCGATTGTCGGCCGACGACTTGCGGCCCATTGCTGAAAATTTCAAGACACGTTTGGGGCTTTGTATCGCCGCCAAAGGAGCCCACTTCGAAACCAAATGAACATGTTATTACCAAGGGACTTTGTTCTATTTATTAGTTGTCAATTGCTTTACTTTTCGTTTTTTGGATTAAAAAATTTCTAAACAATGAGTTGCCATAATTTATTGTCACCCTGTAATGAATGATAATAATTTAATAATTTAATTCATTTAATAATGAGAGAAATTAAAAGTAGTAATAATTTTTGTATATTTTTGGATAGAGAAAATGGAATTATGTGGAGGCCAACTAAGAACTCTAAAATTTGTTCTGGACATTTTGTAAATGGTAAACCTTTTTACCACCAAATATCCAGATTACAAGCCTACAATATTTCCTCCTGTGTATAAAAAATCACCATTAACAAATAAGTCCACTGAGAGGTTTCTACGGCAATAAAAATAATTTATTATTTTTCTGATTATTTTTTATTCTAAACAATTGTTCCCAGTCAACAATCGATTGAAAATTGCACCGCAATGTCATACTCATTTTTTTGAAGAAGACAGATGTTCTTTAAAAGTCCAATGTTTACCCACTGTATAAGATTAATCTTAGACCGTGTGTTTACTTAACGGTGTTACCAGTTTTTGACACCAGTTGGCGGGATTTCGCAGCGATCGATGTGATCCTGGAGGGTTGCATCTTTCCTATTGTTTGAAAGTTGATAATCTAAGGTAAAAATTTGCACGGTCAAAGAAAGGCTGTATTTTCTACATTATCTTCTGTATTAAATACGAGATATTACATGAATTAATTATACAGGCAACAAATGCAAAGGCGACAACTGACGCACTGAAAGTTTGGCTAGCGTCGGCCCTATTATATTAGAGTAGGCCTCCCTTGGCCATATATTAGAGTACCCTTTATAGTATTCAAGGAATTCCTTGTCCATATATAAGTTCTTACCTTGATCAATATCAAGTGACGGAGTCGTATCATTCAAGTATCCATAGGTGTTGAGTTAAGATTAGAAATAAGTATAGGATTTAACCTAAATCTAGCCGTAGACGCCCCAGTTATCGTTGCTTAGAGACGGCAACAAAGCAAACAGGAAATGAGAAGCAACAGCACGCTTGCTTGTGACAATGCAAAAATTGGGAAAGACATAACGCTAAATTATTACTATTATTATTATTATTTTTATTATTAAAAGTTGCATCCTAACTTAGAATATATTACTAACATAGGGTAATTTTCTTTAACCTTCAACATACTAATGAAATAATATCGTTACATGAAGATTATGGTTATAACACTTATCCTGATTACATAGTTAGATTTCAGCTTTTAATTAAATGTCCAAAGAGTTCCACATTGAGAATACATTATATGGAAAGAACGGCGATTTGAATCTAGTTAAAATATACGGTAGCACTATTTGAAACCTTTGAGTTTGACAAGTTTGTGGACTATCATCCAATCTTTCACGTAATGCATAAGTTGTTGCTCTTGACAAATGGCTTAATAAAATTATTTGAGTATGGCATACATAATAAGCTCATTCAATGTTGGTATATCATGGATCTTACATAAGATTTCGGTATTGGAGACATTCATTATCTTTCCAAAAGTAATCGGACGCTTTCGATTTTAAACGTTTTGTCGAATATGTAGAAAAATTTTAAACGTTTTGACGAATTATCCTGAAACTTCAGAGGTATAAAGAGCATGTTAAACCTCATATATTTCAGCGAAGATTTTGTTCCGAAGGCAAATAAGGGACCAGCAACGAAGTGAACCAAAAAAATAATGTTTGGGATCACCCTGTAAAAAATAATGCTTGAAATGCGTTGTAACTGTAGCGTATGATTAAGAAGCCTCTTTTACTTATCTGTGTTTATTCGTATGAGAATAGCACTATATTAATGGAGATATGAAGGTTTCTTTAAAAAATCGAAATGTTTTCTAAAGTTTTCCTTTTATAACATACAGAGTTTTCAACCAATGCAATGTCATTTTCAGGAAACTTGACAAACTACGAAGGCGACAACACCCTGCAATCACAATAGAAAAATATTAAATATATAATGAAATATGAACATTTTTACTAAATAATGTTTAACTGCGCATGCGCAAGAGCTACCAGAATGTCTCTTGCATAATTTATTAGCCAAATGTATAAAGCTACTCTTGTAAGAATCCCAAGCAAATATCTTGAAAACTCAGAAAGCTATCATTGATAGAATGAGTTGAATTTCAGTTGCCTCTCAAAAATAAACAAAACAATACGGGGTTTTCTCCAAATTTTTATTTTTTGGACCGGACATCAGTATCGGCTTCTTCTCCTTACGCTGATTTCATGTCAATATTTAGTCAATATTCCTTCATATCAGCTTAAAGAGAAGAAGTTGGTACCGGTGTCCGGTCCAAAAATAAAAATTTAGAGAAAACCCCTTAGCATTTTGTTTATTTTTGAGAGCAACTGAAATTTAACTCATTCTATCAACGATATCTTTATGAATTTTCACGATATTTGCTTGGGCTTTATATAATAGTAGCTTTATACATTTGGTTAATAAATTATGCAAGAGACACTTTAGTAGCTCTCGCGCATGCGCAGTTAAACATTATTTAGTAAAAATGCTCATATTTCATCACATATTTAATATTTTTTTTATTATGATTGCAGGGTGTTGTCGCCTTCGTAGTTTGTCAAGTTTCCAGAAAATAGCAATGCATTGGGTTGAAAAAACTGCATGTTATAAACGAAAAAGTTACGAAAACATTCCGATTTTTTTAAAGAAACCTTTATATCTCCAAGAATATAGTGCTATTCTCATATAAATAAACACGGATAAGTAAAAGAAGCTTCTTAATCATATGCTACAGCTACAACGCATTTCAAGCATTATTTTTTACAGGGTGCCCAAACATTAATGTCAAGGTGTCTATCGTTGCTGGTCCCTTATTTGCCTTCGGGACAAAATCTTCGCTGAGATATGAGGTTTAACATGCTCTATACACCCCTGAAGTTTCAGGATAATTCGGCAAGTATTTTTCTAGATATTCGACAAAACGTCTAAAATCGATAGTCTCCGGTTACTTTTGAATAGATAGTGTAGCTCGAGAAATAAAGGGCCGTACGTATTGCGTTATTATATGCCGTTTGGACTCTATGTACAATAGCTACCAAAAAAATTGCACTTACCGCATCGTGACAAATGGAGCGTGTTTAATTTTTGCGCCGCCAGGTGCGCAAGATTTTGGAATTACCCACTAGCCAAAGGTAGAGTCCGCAATACGTACGGCAGGGTAATAACAAAGGATTATTTTCTTTATTTCGGTTAAAAGGATAATTATTATAGAAACAAAACAAAGAATTATTTCAAATAAACTTATTCCCATGATTCAACAGCGCGTTGTCATTAAAAGCCGGAATTCTACGGACTCTACCTTTGGCAAGTGGGTAATTCCAAAATCTTGTGCACCTGGCGGCGCAAAAATTAAACACGCTCCATTTGTCACGATGCGGTAAGTGCAAATTTTTTTGGTAGTTACTGTACCTGCTTATCTGTAGCCGTCGGCCATATTGAAATAGCATATTGTAACTGAGGTATTACCACGGCCTTTATTACCTTAATAATTTCCTTAATTGTTAATGTGGTTCTAAGACGCTTCAGTAAAAACTTGCTCGCTTCAATTCGATAATAAAATTTCAATCATCGGAATTAATGTCAATTTATTATCGATGACTATTCCTAAAAATTTGCAACTTTGATCAGCACAATTCGCTTTTCTGTCCAATATCTTGGTTCATTTATTTTTTTATTATGATTTTATCTTGATTAAATGTTAAATTATGTTGGGTATACCAATTGTTTAATTCATTAATATCATTATTTAATCATTATATGTACAATTGTAGTATCCATCCTATCACAGTCCTTGAGCAAAACATTATCATCCACAAAAGAAATTAATTTATTGGATAGACGCAGATCGTATATCTCGGCAGTTGCCGCAACATAAAGTACCGTAGCAGTCGGCGCGCCTTGTATTGTAGTTTATAATTTGACACTTATTTTTTTTCAATACAATTATTTTTTATAGTATTAAAAATGTTGTACTACAAGAATAGTAGTAATAGGAAGAGTACAAGAATACACACCGAAAGATGACAATTCTCCTCCTCCAGTAATCTTCGTGAAGACGTAAGCTTATATTCAACAGTATGCATATCAATTTTTATGTAGTTAACTATCTGTAAAGCAATCCTGAAGTAGTCGCAACGTGACGTTATCAATTCCCATTCTTCTTAATTTAATAATTAGTTTATTCCTACTAACTGCGTTGAATGCTTTTGATACGTCAGTGCTTAAGTAACACACACGATTACTATCCAACGCATTTATAACGTAGTCCAATATACAGGGTGATTCAAAATGATGTCCATATGACCTAATCGAGAATAATCGGAATATTTAATTAGTGAATCATAATTAAATTCGCTTTTTTCTTTTCCTAGCTACGGCATCTCTTCAGATTCATAAACCATTGACATGGTAAACAACCTGTAAACGGCATGACGCAGCCGATCTTCCTCTAAGTATATAGTTCGGTTTTGGGTAGACTCTATTTGCCGCACTTCCTGCAAACGACTGCGTTCTTGTGTCAAATGATTCACTACCACAACCTGTCTCTCATGGTACCAACGCTGGGTGACAGACAAATGAAGCCTATACTGCTCTTCTGTCTCCAATAAGCGCGGAAGTTCATAGACAAATGTAATTCCTGTTCCTCATCAGTCTCCAGAGATTGTGATATTTTATGTCGTAGAGAGTAAAAGAAATTCACAATCTTCTTTAGTTTCCACACTTCAGGCTTCACTGTGGCGAGACCGGTCGCCACTCAAACGACGTCCACGTTCTGCACTACTCTATTCAGACCATGACGCATCATTTCGGTTTCTACACGGTGATCCAAAAATCGCGATCGCGATCTTCGGCCATCAGGCTCATGTCCTCCGTGGTAATATCTACGCGACTCGAACCCAGATTCTCCATGTAGTCTAGCCACCTGGTTCTAGGCCGACCCCTTGGTCTCTTATCCACCGGCTTGGAAAATAACTACTGCCTAGGAAGACTAGTTTGCGGCATCCGTATCACGTGGCCACACCAGCGCAACTGAGATCTCTCAATGCGGAGAAGTAGCGGCTCAATACCTAAAGATTCCCTTATTGTGCTGGTGTACACTCTATCTAGTAGGGTAACACCTGCCACACCTCTCAGAAATCTCCTTTTGGCCGCTTGTACCCGCGATCGCACTCTTTCGGACATTACCCAAGCCTCATCATCATAGGTGAGAATGGGGATAAAGATAGATTTGAAGACGGAGAGTTTGGCGTTGTTACCTAGCTCACGTTTCGTTACCACGGATCGCCACAGTTCACGTCTGACACAGCTTGCTGCACCGATCCGAGCATCCAATTCTTTCTCCTGCCGTCCATCACTCGTAAATGCAATCCCGAGATACTTGACTTTCTCCACCTGTCTCAATGAGGCTCCCCTAACATGGAGAGCGCACTGAGCAGGCTGTCTTGAAAGAACCAGAACCTCGGTTTTAGCCACACTGATCTTCATCCCAGCTTCTTCACACTTGGCTGCAAACCCGTCTAGTGCATGCAGAAGGTTCGTGCGAGAAGACCCAAGGAGGACAAGGTCGTCAGCAAAGAGCAACCTCTCAACCAGGCAGTCGCCCACACAAACACGCTCATCGCCTCGGCTGCCCCTGTCTAACCAGTCCATAAAGATAATGAACAAGAGGGGTGACAGTACGCACCCTTGGCAGAGTCCAACACCCATGGTGAACGGTCTTGAATTAATGCCATTTATTCGAACACACATCTCAGAGCTTTCGTACAGAGACATGATAGCAACCAGTAATTGCCCATCCACTCCATACTCTTGCAACACTTCCCAGAGCTTCTCCCGAGGAACTCTGTCATATGCTTTTTCAAGCAAGCGTAGACCTCTTTTGCATACTCCCAGGATTTCTCAAAGATTTGCCTTAGAGCAAAGATGTGATCCGTCGTGCTTCGGCCAGGTCAGAAACCACACTGCTCCCCCGACAGTTTGGAGTCAACTATTTCCCGAGTTCTCTTCTCCAGACACATAGCGTACACTTTCCCAGGAATGCTGAGCAAAGAGATGCCTCGATAGTTGTTGCAATCTCTCTGATCTCCCTTTTTGAAGATAGGGATCACAATTCCTGTCTGCCATTACTTAGGGGCCTGTCCAGATATCCAAGCAACCCGACACACTCGAATCAGCCACAGGATACCATCCTGATTTAAGGCCTTTAACATCTCGGACCGGATTTCATCATCACCTGCAGCTTTGCCAGTCTTCCGGGACTTAATTGCCCATTTGACTTCTGTTTCAGTGATACTACCGTGACTATTCTCAGCTCCAAGGTGCACCTCGTATGCCTCAGTTGTTGTTGCCACCGGATTAAGAACAGATGCAAAGTATTCCTTCCACCTATGCAATACGCTCTCCTCTGTTTTCAGAAGCCTCCCATCTGAACTCTTAATAGTTTATGATTAAAAAGACTTCTTTCCACGGAGGCGGCGCACGGTCTGCCAGAACACCTTGTTTGCCGAACTATAGTCTGTCTCCAATTTATCCCCGAACTTCTCCCAGGCCTTGTTTTTAACTGTTGATACTGTCTCTGCTGCTACTTTTCGCGCCTCAGTGTACCGTACTCGACTCGAAGTTGACTTATTTGCAACCCATAACAAATAGGCTTCCTCTTTGCCTTGACAGTTTCTTGGACTTCACCGTTCCACCACGCAGTCCTTTTCTCATTGCCCTGTGTCACACTCAGCCGCTTACGACCACAGCACAATGCAGCCGAAGTAATCACAGCAGTTTTAAACAACTGCTCCTCCTCTTCAACAGTACCACGATCACTGGGTAGTTCTTTGAAACTTGAAAGTATGTTATTTGCAAAGGTCTTCCTCACAGCTCTATCCTCCAATGCCTCCCATTTGATGCGCCAAGTTTGTCTGAACCTAGTATTTCGCTTGGTTGGCATGGATTCAGAGAACCGCAAAGTGCAGACAACAAGGTGGTGATCAGTTGATAGTTCTGCCCCTCTTCTCACACGAGTATCCAACACTGATCGGAATAAGTCGGCTGAAACAATTACAAAATCTATCACTGACTTCTGGTCCATTGCATCCCTGTACCAGGTATACTTATGGACATCCCTGTGCTGGAAGAAGGTGTTTGTGATGGAAAGTCCATTGTTGCAACAGAGATCCAATAAGCACCTCCCATTCGCATTTAAATCGGGGTCACCATTCCTCCCAATCACGCCTTTCCACGTTTGGTCATCAGCCCCTACGTCTGCATTGAAGTCGCCCATCAGGATGACCGAATCTGCACTCCCTCTCCTGCTAAGAGCAGCATCAAGTTCATCTAGAAAAAGTGGGTACTCTGACTGCATTCGGAGCATATGCAACGAATAGAGAGAGAGACCGTTTCCTTATCTGAAGCCTCAGGAAACACAGTCTTCCACCTAAGGGGGTCCAATCTGCAACATAATCTGCTAGACGGGGACTTGTGAGTATCCCCACTTCCGCCTGGGCAGTCATGTTAGGTTCGACACCAGAGTAGAAAAGCTTCCACCCTTCTTCTAAGTCCACAGTTCCAGAACCCGGACGTTTCGTAGAGGTAATGCCTATGATATCCAGTCGATATAGATCTTGTTGTAGATCTAAATACTCCTCTTAACTGTGCTAAGTATGGTGGTCTTGTCTTCTTGGATGCTCGTAAAACTTTTCATCAGGTTTGGCACAAAGGCCTCATATACAAGATGATTACTTGTGGTTTTTCGGACAAATTGATTACTTTGATTAGTTCTTTTCGGTCAAACAATATATTTCGTCTTAAGGTTGGCAGCTCCTGTCTTAAGGGCTCTGTTCTGGGCCCTGCACAGTTCAACCTTTTCATCTATGACTTCCCAACTTTTACTAAATGCAAGCTATATCCGTTTGCTGACGACGCGGCCATCATGACTACTGATAGCATTCCCGCTCATGTCATATCACGCTTACAAAAGGCCTTACAATTGTGCGAGAAATGGTTTGCAAACTGGAGACTCGACCTAAACGTTGACAAATGCAAGGCAAGTTTTTCTGGTAAAGAAATCGAATGGGTAAAGAGATCGAATGGGTAAAAATTTATAAATACCTCGGAGTGGTGGTAGATGCCATACTAAAAAGGGGTGACCACGTCTTCTATGCGATAAATAAAGCTAAGAAGGCAAAGTTTAGTCTGGATGCTCCTCTGGTGCGAAACAGTGCCTTTGGAGTGGATAGCAAACTTTTGCTTTATAAGATGGTTATACGAACCATTCTTGTTTATGGTACGCCTGCCTGGGCTACAAAATGCAAATCCAGATGGAATGATATCCAAACCTTCCAAAACGTTACATTGAGGACTATCGCCCAACTTGACAGGAAAGTCTTCCATATGCCTCTATTTGGTAACTATGTCCAGGAGTCGCTGAAGAAGTTGCTTCCGAAGATTAAGGACCATCACAATCCTCTGGCTGCAGATTTTCTGGAGCATCCACTCACGTTTAGAAGTTCCCTAAGGCATCGCAGGCATCGCAGGCCTCGCCGCATCCTTCATGAATACTGGATCTCATAGCTCCTCCGTGTCCCTCGACAAACAACAATCAACTCTATAGTCCTTATAGGAAAGGTTTTCATATTCTCCTCTGGATGACTTAACTAGGCTTCATCTGGCTTCTTCCCTAGTTCAATCTACTTCCTCTGGTTGCTTCCTGGATGAGGATTATAATGAAAGTGTTGCTTTCGGACCGCTCGTTTCATTTTCCCTGCGCTTTTCGATTGTCGATTGTCGACTTCACTCTGACATCAAGAATATGCCTCGGTTTTCTATACTTTATATGCCATTTCATTTTAGTATTCCAGCCACCAGGTCATTGTTATGGCTTTTCATCGTCTGCACCAAATTCATCAGCAGATCTTGGAAACACTTTCTAATATTTAGATCTTCCAAGCTGCACAATGGTCCTCAGGGTAACATATTGGAGCGACTGGAGTTCACTCCATCTGCTTCTACATATAGTCACTCACGCAGGCATGCCATAGAGCAGGATGGTCCGAATCACTTTCTTGTACAATAGTAATTTATTTTCGATGCTGAGGGCGCCGTTTCTACCCAGGAGAGCTATAGCCCTCTTTGCTTTGTTCAGAGCAAACGTTACATGATGATTCCAGGAGAGTCTTGAGTCGATGATAACGCCAAGATACTTGTAGCTGTCAATTCATTCGAGTTTCTTATTGAACAGAACCAGGAAATCTGGGGGACAATTAATTTTTGTGTTGAAGTACACGGCTTTGCATTTTC
The DNA here is from genome assembly GCA_023313115.1 of Rhysida immarginata. Taxonomy (NCBI): domain Eukaryota; kingdom Metazoa; phylum Arthropoda; class Chilopoda; order Scolopendromorpha; family Scolopendridae; genus Rhysida; species Rhysida immarginata. Next base: position 1,011,735 of record JAHWFO010116803.1, read on the forward strand.
CGACGTTAAAATTCACATTCCAGCAATTAAACCAGTTTTCGAACTTCTTCAAGGCGTTCTGCAGCCGAGTGATAACGTGAGATAGCTGATGTGCCCATGTCATGATGGAACTGTCATCAGCATAGAAATATAAATTACACTTTTCGGGTTTTGGGGAATCGTGTACAAAATAATTAAAGAGAACGGGCCCGAGGACAGAACCCTGTGGGACATCGGCCTTTACCTTGTGGGGCGTGGAGAAGTCTTCGCCAACTTTGGCTTGATATATAACCTGTCGCTGAACAAGGATCTCACCATCATAATCAAATCAGAAGGAACCCTTCTCTAATCATCTTGTAGATTAGCCCCTCGTGCCATACCTGATCGAAAGCTTTGCTAACATCAAGAAAAACCACGCCACACTACCTGCAAAGGTTGAGTGGGGTGCTCAGGTCTTCAACGAGCCTCCACGACACGAGTGGGTGGCTTAAGCCAAACTGTTTTACCCGCATTAAACCATTGGTGAGACAGTAGTTATTGAATCTGGTGAGGATCGTCTTCACCAAGACTTTAGACATCGACGGGAGTAGGCTGATAGGTCCGTAGCTCGCCAGAATTGAAAGATTTTGCCCCTGCTTGGGGATACTTAACACAATAGACTGCTCCTAAGCAGTCGGGAAATAGAAAAACTTCCAACAGTAGCTTATGATGTCGCTAATGATGTTCTTTGGGAGATTCTTTAAGGCGTTATTATTTACCTTGTCTCTTACTGGAGCCTTCCTCTTTTTCATATTTCGTATGATGGTAGTGATTTTTTCGGCCTCCATGATGATCTTTTTGTAGGCTATGGGACTTCATAAAAGTTGGCACGACCATCTTCCACAGTCTGGGACATGAGCTGACGCTTGGGATTATTGTTATGAGCTGACTCTCGGGATTATTGTTATCAGCGGTAACAAGCTGCATCTCTAGGGAGTCTGCAATTATTTGAGCTTTATCCTGATTAGTTTGGACGTAATTACCTTGAGGGGTGCGAAGAGGAGGAAGCGTATTATTCTTCTTCTTCCTAGGAGCTCTAACCATGTTCCAAATGGAATTGTCGCGAGCCGACAAGCTTTGGAGGTCGTCATTCCATCTAGCGTCGCGAAGTTCTTTTACTTTTTTTTGAACTCTTCGCACTGACCTGTTGTATTTCTTTTTTATCCAAGGCAAACGATAGCGCTGCCAAAGCCTACGGGTCTTGTTTCTCTATGCAATCAAGCGTTGGATTCCTGGAGTGAGCATAATTCGATGAACGGGCTTGTTTACCAGTGGATAGGCATTAGTTTCAGTGGCACTGTTTATTCGCCTGGTGATGTTTTCAACACGTCGATCAATATCATCTATACTGTTTGCTCCTTGGAGATGGCTGTCATGGTCCATGAGGAATTCTTTGAATAGCTTCCAGTCTTGCTGATACTTCATGTCGACATTGTCGAAGTTCAACGCCACAGGCCTGTGGTCAGAAGAAAGATCATCCATGATGAAGATGTTGTATGGCTTGAAGAAGCCCTTTATTAGTGAAATGTCAAGAACATCACTAGTAGGGGAGTGGTTACAGTAGTAGGTGTCCTCCACAGGTCCAGCAGCGATGATGTCATCTTTACCTTGTATATATCTTAGAGAATCATGCCATTATAGTTCTGCAAATTGGAGTTCCAGCTTGGGTATTTGGCATTTAGGTCACCAGCTAGGACAACAGGAATGTCACCACTGAAGAGTTCATCAAGCTCGGTAAAGTAAAGAGAATGTTTAGGTGGATTGTAGAAGTTAACGTCATTCTGTTTCTTTTGCCTCGATCGCCCAGTGCCACATTTACATAACGCCAGCTGTCTCTAATTTGACCGATCTCCAGTACTGCAACTGGTCGTATGCGGAAAGAAAATTGCATATAGATGAAATAAAGAGTTACATAAACAACCCTGCATTCTTTTTGAATAATGCCTAAAATAAGTAAAAACGCATATTTTGTACGTTACAACCCCATACTTCGATATTTAGAACAATTCTGTACTGCCAGCATTCTGGCTAATGGTTTTGGATAGGTCAGTTCTGTTTCAACGCCACGAACTTCACTTCACCAAGGCAGACGTCATTGATAATGATGGAGGCCGATTCCCTACCTGTATAAGATTTGGAGATTAATTCTTGGTGTTGAATTCCCTTCTAAAGGAAATTTGGGTAAATCCCTTGTGAAGGGTGGCATCTGTACCGAAATTTTATTGGACATTGAATTATATCTGCTTGTAACGGAAATGTCTAAATTTTTTTGAAAGAGGAGGGGATGTCCGTGTAAATCTAGTTAAATTTCACTAGATTCGTTTTGTTCCGTTGACCATTCTACATTTTGTTTTATTTTATCTGGATATAATTCAAAGAGTGGAGTTTGCTTTCTGAGTGGTTTCATGAATGAAAGAGAAACACCATCTGTAGTTAGTAGAGTCATCATTGGATATACGACAGCAATATTCATCTAAGCGTGGCAAATAAAAGGAGATTCCTATTATGAGCGATCAGTGTTGTTTGACACGTGTCATCTAGATGAGCAGACAACTTCACACATGGAATTTTCCGTCGAACTTGGTGAGGACAGTATGATTTTGTGCTTCTAACGTATGATTTTGTGCTTTAAAGTGATAAGTGATCAGTGAAATCTAATGGCCTGTTAATGTTGAATGTGATAAGTGCTTAGAAGTGGAATATAAGTGATTGCAGATTTGTGGATAATCTGATACTAAGCAACTGTAAGTAAAGTGAAACTTTGATTGCTAAGATTCGTAAATGGCCCGTATGTTGATTAATAAATAAATTGAGTGTGTTATTTTAAAATTGAGCCTTAAAGGATTTAATTAGTCTCATTGTGATTGAAAGAACTAGAACTGTACTTACTAGATATATATACATTTTTCATTTATAGAATACTTTCATTATTATAGTAACTTTAGGTAACATGGGAATTTTAGAATAATTTTTAAGATCTGTCCTTTCGTTCATAGATTTAGAATTAAGATTCCTTTTTTGTACCTCTTTGGTATCTATTTGACTTTGAATAAAACTTTATTATTTGATTCTCAAATTTGCTTAACTTATTGGAATATATAAGACACAACCTGCCATCTTTTCAAAGAACCCGACCTTTGCACTGATTGATCTTTTAAGTAAGAAAATACTCAGCTAGTGTTTAATCAATTTCTATTAACATTGATTTTTTTTGACTGAAGTGAAGTTGAGCAGGTAAATAAGAGAGCAAGAAGGGAGGGAGCTTCAATCAAATAGAAGGCAAAGGTCAAATTGGCGCCCTAAATGTATGGCAGTGTTTTGTGTAAAAGGTGAAGGAGAGAATCAAGTCAACCATTGAGACACAACATTAAAATTTTTTTTTTATTCTTTCATTAAATAAAAAAGGGGGAGCCACCTGATAAAAAAAGTATAGTAAATAAAGAATAAAAATGAGAGGAGAAGGAATTTCGAATTTCCGTGAGAAACTAAATGGTCAAGACCTTAGAATCATAGGGTCTATTGGGTGAATAATTAATTGTCGTTATTGGGTAAATAATGATAATGTAGATTAGACAAGAAATAATTAGGAGAACTGAATTATAATATGGAGAAAATGTAGAATCTTAGATGCCTGGAGGTATCATGTTGGGATAGTCAATAGAAAAATTCTAAGTGAATTGGAAAAATAAGGACATTTATTAGATGTGGTTAAGTGATTTCGGTGATTTGAGAACAATTTAGGAATACAGAGAAATAAACCATTAAGGAAAAACATATCCAAGTACCGAAAGGTTAAACTAAACCATTAGCGGAACTATATCTTTAAACAGCCCTATGTTAACATTGTAAGTTTCTAATGGATCATAACGATACCATTACACCAGGTATCTTTGAACCAATTTCGACTATCATTAATTTTGCGTTATAATTATTCATGACACATCATTCCAAGTCGTTTGATATATTACATGCCATAATTAAGATTGAATGATACAATGAACCATAATGGTTCCATTAAACCAGGTTTCTTGAAACCAATTTCGACTATCATTAATTTTACGTTATATTCATTCATGACACATCATTCCAAATTGATAGATATATTACATGCCATATTTTTGCATTGAAATTGCAAGGAACTATAATGGTTCCACTAAACCTGTTTCCTTGAAACTAATTTCGACTATCATTAATTTTAAGTTATGTTCATTCATGGCACATCATTCCAAGTCCTTTGATATATTACATGTAATTATTTAGAATTGAAAGTTTCAATGAGCCATAATGGTTCCACCTAACCAGGATTTTTGAAACCAATTATGACTATCATTAATTTTACGTTACACTAGCAGAGTTACCCGGCGTTGCCCAGGATAATTACACTTGTAGTTAAAGAGAACAATCTCAAAAAATTAAATTATAACTCAGAATTGGTTAAATATTAACTCAGTCAATACACCACAGAGCAAACGGATTATCCATTCTACTAAAAATACGAAAAACAGGAAGTGTAGGTTTATATACCAGGACTTTATCTAAACTCTTCTTGACTTGCCTCACCACTGCGGAACATCACCAGATATTTTAGACTCAAGTTATTCTTGCTCTTAACGTAGAAGCTCTTATGCTCTGTTGCTCTATTCGAATCTCCCGTTGTTCAGATGTTTCAACTGCCCGTATATCTTTTTCTATTTTAGTTGCAGAGTTTCTCTGACCAATACTCGCTCTTTCAATTTCCTTTCCCGACACATAAATTTTTCATAGGGAGATCAGAGGAGACACGGTTGATTCCTATGCCTAATCAATAGACGCTGCCTAATTAATGTTCTGTCACTGCATCTTCACTTTATTCTCATTATCAATAATTCTTGGAAACGAACGTCCAGTCCTCGCATTATCAGCATCTCAGTATCCAAAATGTACACTATCCAACAGTATATAGTCAAAATGTGTTTTTAGGAAACGTTTGGATCTGCTGTGCTACCAAATAAGCCAGGTGATAACCCCTGCATGGTTCGAACTTTTTTTTTTTGCAAAAAATTTTGAAATATCTTAAAAATAAACACATGAAAACGCTTTCAATCACTACTGGAAAAATTCTTAATGAAAACTGGAAAAAAAAAATTTAAAAGCTCAAAATCGATGGACGTCTCCAAGGAAGCCACTGCTAGTTTAAATAATTTCTTACTCACGTAACCTTACTTTAGATGTACACTTGATGGTGTTGCAATTCCCTTTCTTTTTTCTTGTTTTAAATCAAAACCTGGCCATTCATCTCTTTGTGTAGTCTAACGATCGCCGATTCTTCTATTTACATGCTTACCATTTCCTCAATACAGCACGGAGCTAAAAGAATGCTTCTCCGTCGACTTTCCACTCTTTCTCAATGGTCTGCTAACTTTCCATTATCTCCAGTTACTGATCATTTTTAAAGATTTTCAAGAAATTGTTAAATAGTAAGAACTCTCTTTTCTAAGATTAGCCTGAATAACAAGAATTCTATGCATTGAATTGCACAAATTTTGACTTTCATTGTTGGTCATGAGATATATTTTGTTGGTCCGTGGAAACTGTTTGTGAATTGCGTGTTGACGTCATGGTTGATTAGTATGGTTCAACAAATTTTGCCTTGCATTGTTTGTCATGACATATTTCTCATTAATATGCCTTGTTATCGATACTTATTATTTTCCAAAATTTGAGGTATACAGTAATCTTCCTCTTATGCTTTGAAAGTCAACTTTGCAAAATTTAATCAAGATAGGAATAAAAATGTAGATTTGTATAAAAAACAGACCAAAAAAAAACAAACCCACAAACAAACAAACAAACCCACAAATATCCTTCTTCCTTCTTTATATATATATATGAAACCTCATTCCAAGTCGTTTGATATATTATATGCCTTATTTTAGCATGTAAAGTTCCAATGATCCATAATGGTTCCACTAGATCAGAATGGTTCCATCAAACCAAGTTCGTTGAAACCACTTCTGGCTATCATTAATTTTACTTTATATTCATTCAAGTCACCTAATTCCAAGTCGTTTGATATATTACATGCCATATATTAGCTTGGAAAGTTCCAATGAACCATAGTGGTTCCACTTATACATGATCCTTGAAACCAATTTGGACTAACATTAGTTTTACGTTACATTCATGCATGACACATCATTCCAAGTCGTTTGACATTTTATATGCTGTATTATAGGGTTGGCAATGAAGTTTCCAGCGAACCCTAATGGTTCCACTAAACTAT
>JAHWFO010116824.1:0-13035 GCA_023313115.1 Rhysida immarginata
TACCACTCTTAAGCTATGGTCTGGTCAGCTGAATAACCTACAGCAATTGCGATTCACTAATGGGGCCCCTTAGCCATTGCGCTATTGCTGCCTAGACACCATCTGGCATGCGGAACACATGCTGTCCCTCACAACAACTTTAAAAAAAAACGGACACGATCAATATTTATTAAGCAAGTCTATGCTCAGCTGGCACATCGGTCTGAAGTAAATAATTTACTATTAGTGTGTGCTTAAGCATCTACAAACCGGGTCTGCCACGGGCAGTCATTTTCATAGTGGCTATGGCGTAACGCCGGAAAGCGTCACGTGATCCTTTTAGGACTCGTCACTTCGATGAGCGACTCGGGGAGAACCACGGAAACCCTGCCGACGATTCCCGTGCAGTTAGCTACTGTTTTTTTTGTAGGAGTGCTACCGCAGGGACTACCCTTGTCTCATATTAATGAGAAAATAAGCAAGGGATCCGGAGCGCCGACACACACACCACAAATTACGTTCGCTACCCAGCCCGATGGTCCTCTGCTTGAAAACGTATCTTGCAACTAATTTTACTGCTATAACTCAGGTAAAATAAAATTGCTATAGATCTCAATAGTTACATTAACATGAACTACATTTTCTATATACACTATATGATCACAAATATCCGGACACATGCACGTTTGCGCTCTAGCCACGATTTCATGGAAATCAATAGGGCGTTGCACATCCCTTTGCCCAAATCACAGCTTCCACCCTTCGGGGAAGACTTTCCACCAAATGTTGGTAGGTACTTTCCGGAATGTTCCTCCATTCCTCCCGAAGAGCGAGAATCAGTTCAGGTACAGAAGTTGGCCGATGTGATCTGGCCCGCAAGCGTCTTTCCAATTCATCCCACAGACTCTCTATAGGATTGAGGTCGGGACTTTGTGCCGGCCAACCCATTTCTTCGACCCCTGAGTCCGCAAACCACTGCTGTACACGCCTCGCTTTGTGGCACGGAGCATTGTCGTGTTGGTAGAGAAATGGCCCGTTTCCGAAAAATTGCCACAACGTTGGAGTCACAGTTGTCCAAAACATTCAGATAACGGTCGGAGTTCATGATTCCTTGCACAGGAACGAGCTGGCCCAGTCCGTACCATGAAAATGAGCCTCACACCATGACTCCTCCTCCTCCGAACTTGACTGTGGGCATCGTTTTTCCGACATAACTTTTCTACGTCCGTCCCTGACGAACCTTTTTTATCCAAAAAAATGATATAACTCGAAATTTCTGTTTTCAAACAAGCAACACATAGTCAACAATTGAGGGATGCCCAGGAACTCATCTTCCTAGAATTTCTAGCTCCCAACAATGCTACGAATCAACAAAAGGGCCTCCTGTTGCGTTTCGCTGTTGACGCAGCCAGATCGGAATTAATATTAAAAACCAAACAATTTTCCACATACAATGAAAATAATATTCCATTAAAAAAAAATATATTTACTACCAAAATATATACAATATAAACACGATATCGAGCTGATATTTAATTATTTATACTAATCAAACGAATTATTGCAAAAAATAAAAATCTATTACAGATTAAAAATATTTCAATAATTTATTTCCCTATATTCCCCATAATTAAATTACACAGACAAGACGTGACTTGTCACATACGCCCACTGACAAAACAAAAAAAAAATTTATTAATAATTATTTTTTTTTTAAGAGCCATTAAATAACCTGCTCCAACTATCGACATTTCATCTACGATTCATAATTCACAGAACCCCAATTGTCTTCCTTTATCTAGGAACTGTATGCCTTCCCCGTCACAATATTCATCTCCTTCCTCATCATTTACTATACTTCTATCATCCTCCATCTCATCCATCATATGAGTTGTGTTGGCCAAGTTCACAGCCAAAGGGTTCATGCAAATTTTCCTACCTTTCCTTTTATATTTTTTATCATCCCACCCCTTAGGACGATAATTCCCCATCCATTTCAGACTATCTTCAAGAACCTCTGCCATCACCTCCATTCTCCCTGGTTCGCAAATACCAGAATTCGCGTTCTTAGGCAGCGCTCTGCTCCGAGTCATTGTGCCTACATCCCTTACCTCCACGTGTCCTATATCCCCTCTGTTCACCTGAACAGCCTTAGAGTGGCCTTTTACGGCCCCACATTGTGTTGCTACGTTCTTATTTATCCTAATGGTCATTGTTGCGGTCTCTACATAAGCATTCTTCATCACCACCAGAGTACTGCTACAATTATCCCTCACCTGTCTTTCTGTTACTCCTACCCTCTTCTTCCGTTTATGAACCCAGTCCCTTCCTGCATTCGACCACCTGTACCACGCTTGACTTTCCCGCACCCAGTGCGTGTCCCCAAACCTAACTCCCACTACCTGGATCCATCCCTTATCATCACTATCATTTACAAAAAATGGGCCCAACCAACGTATACCACTAAGTTGCTTTTCATTTCTTGAGGGGTCGGACACCTTGACCATCACTACTCGCTCCTTATTATCAGTTACTCCCCCCTTGCGATGCTTTGGACTCCTGGGCCGCTGCACTATTGACTCCTCTATACCGTCTCCCCCTGAGTTTATTCCTCCTTTCGACGATTCCAGTGGGAACACATCCACACTGTTCACCAGGGTGGCCGCCACACACTGAAAGGTTAGACCTCTCATTACGTCCATCCCTAAAATCCCGTCATATGGGTGGTCAGAGAACTCATGTAACATGAATGTCCTCACCCCCATATGACGTCCCTGGATGTTGACTTCTAAAGTGGCACTTTGCTCCACGGCCATACAGCTTCCATTCACTCCTGGAATGATCATATTTGCTGGCTGCCACGGGACATCAGAAATTTGCCTGCACACCTCAGCATCCAATACTGACACTTGGGACCCAGTGTTGATAAGCATAGACACAGGTTGTCCCTGTATGTCAACCTTCGTGACACACAGTCCACCATTGATGCAATGCATCACTAATGGCTCGTCTAATGATTCGCTAATTGTAGTGTTGCACGGTTTAGTGCCTTGTCTAGGGCAATTACGGGCGTAATGCCCAGGCAGGGAACACCTAAAACAGCCCATACCCACGTTTGGGCTCGGTCCAATTGGCATCTGTTTCTTGTCCAAATCAGCCCTTAATTGTGCAACCGTCAGCGTCAGCGATATCACGGCCTCCTCCAACCTTTTCACAGTTTGCGCTACACTCACAGCTCATGGTTTGGGTTTTTGAGGCCTCAGGTAATTTATTTCCCTTTGCTCCCCCTTACTCTGCGTGCAGCCTGATACTCCTTCCCCCGCTTCTGCCACATTAGAGGATCCTCTCCCCTTCTTTTCTATTTCTTCCGACTTAAGGGCCGCCTCCACCGCCTCCTTAAAAGTTGTCGGCTTAGTGGCCAGCAAAATCCGCTGATGGGCCTGAAGACACCTACCCGAAAATCTCTGCAAGATCATGGGGCCACGACTTGCTTCCCACTGGGGATTTGCCCTCACGAACCTTGCCATGGCGATCTCCAGTCGGTCGACGTACGCAAGCACTGACTCTGAAGGGCGCTGAATAGTGTCATAAAACTCCTTCTCAACATCTCGAGCTGAAGTGGTTCGACCGAACACCTGTTCAAGGCGAGCTCGCATTTTAGCATAATCAGTGAGCTCGAAAATGCCATGGTCGGAGGCCCGCCTCGCGGCAACCCCCCTTATTTTCAACCTGATAACGAACAGTTTTACTTTTGGCGTCCAATTACCAATCTCCTCCATATCCTCCACACTCTCCAGGAAGGCTACGATGCTCACTCAGTCCTCCCCAGAGAATGTGGGGACAGCGGAGGTAAAACCCACTAACTCGGGCATGGCAGCTGCCCCCCTTTCTACTTCTCTGTCACCCTCATCGTCAGGCATGATTACCTTATCCCTTTACCTATCACACCACTAGTATGTCTCCTATCACTACAACAAAACTTAATTTTTATCCCCCCCCCAAAAAATTTTTTTTTTTTGTTTGTTTTCCTCAAATTATTTTGCACCCTCGTTAATCCGGAATAGTCAAATTATCAGTCCCTGTTCGGGCGCCATTTATGTGACACACCCCCCTAACTAATTAATATGCAAGAACTCAAACCCCCCCTTCGTTGGTTCACTTCTTGCTGGAGCGCGTGACAACAGTTCGGAACTGATTTAGAGGAGTGGAAAATAATGACTCGGGCTACACAGGTTAATCGACCAAATTTAAAGCACAATAATTATTTATTCATTAATCTTATCAGCTCGACATCAAAATTGATAAACATAGAACAAATACTACATGTTAGGTACGACAGTTTGTACCACTCTTAAGCTATGGTCTGGTCAGCTGAATAACCTACAGCAATCGCGATTCACTAAAGGGGCCCCTTAGCCATTGCGCTATTGCTGCCTAGACACCATCTGGCGTGTGGAACACATGCTGTCCCTCACAACAACTTAAAAAAAAATGGACACGATCAATATTTATTAAGCAAGTCTACGCTCAGCTGGCACATCGGTCTGAAGTAAATAATTTGCTATTAGTGTGTGCTTAAGCAACTACAAACCGGGTCTGCCACGGGCAATCATTTTCATAGTGGCTATGGCGTAACACCGGAAAGCGTCACATGATCCTTTTAGGACTCGTCACTTCGATGAGCAACTCGGGGAGAACCACGGAAACCCTGCCGACGATTCCCGTGCAGTTAGCTACCGTTTTTTTTTTGTAGGAGTGCTAGACGGACGCTTATCGCAGGGACTACCCTTGTCTCATATTAATGAGAAAATAAGCAAGGGATCCAGAGCGCCGACACACACACACACCACAAATTACTTTCGCTACCCAGCCTGATGGTCCTCTGCTTGAAAACGTATCTTGCAACTAATTTTACTGCTATAACTCAGGTAAAATAAAATTGCTATAGATCTCAATAGTTACATTAACATGAACTAACATTTTCTATATATATTCTATTTTATTTCTCTTTACACAACAGTGTCTTATCCAAGAAAACAAGATACAATACACTGATGTCGCCTAACAGCGCAACACACTATATACGCAGTTCGTCAGTCTCAACGCGTAACTAATAGAATGTATATCCGTGGCCTCTGTGTCCTCTCAGTCAGAGTAAACAAATAAGATAAAATTCACTCACCACCGCAGTCATCAACTATGGAATCTCACCAACTTGGAATACTTGTTTAAGATCCATACTTGCACTCATTATTGACTTTCCATTGAACCACTCACAACTCGTCACCCATCGAACATCTTCATGCGATCATTCTATTCCGCATCTAAAATTCTTAAAACACTCGTCTAAAATATGGATTGGCCACAGACAAAAAGATACAGTACTTTTTCTCTGTTGCTAAAATAGTATTAATAGACTTATCTTTGAAGATTATGGTGAACGCTCCACAAGAAACAGTATCTAGTTTTCTAGCGCCATCATAACCACAGAACATCGTTTTTCCGACATAACTTTTCTACGTCCGTCCTTGACGAACCTTTTTTATCCAAAAAAAAAGATATAACTCGAAATTTCTGTTTTCAAACAAGCAACACGTAGTCAGCAATTGAGGGATGCCTAGGAACTCATCTTCCTGGAATTTCTAACTCCCAACAATGCTACGAATCAACAAAAGGGCATCCTGTTGTGTTTCGCTGTTGACGCAGCCAGATCGGAATTAATATTAAAAACCAAACAATTTTCCACATACAACGAAAATAATATTCCATTAAAAAAATATATATTTACTACCAAAATATATACAATATAAACACGATATCGAGCTGATATTTAATTATTTATACTAATCAAACGAATTATTGCAAAAAATAAAAATCTATTACAGATTAAAAATATTTCAATAATTTATTTCCCTATATTCCCGATAATTAAATTACACAGGCAACACGTGACTTGTCACATAATAAACGGGCTTTCCATGTGTGGGAAACGAAGGACCGCTGCCACAATGAAAACTGCTCTTAAAATACATTTGTTTTAAGGGCCTGCAGGTCATCAAATGGTGAAAGAAACTGGCTTACCATTGCCTTCTGAACGGATGCTTCAGAGATGAATTCAGCATTGTAACTTTAATCTGTCATACTGGAAGAGGTGTTTAGCTCTTTGAAGATAAAGGTTTAATCTTTTATCAAAAGAAGAAAAGTTTAAGACTAAATAATAGTCTTATGAGGATTTTTACACGCCAAACCTCGGATGTTTAAATTATTGGTGAAAGTGCTCCATTTTAATGTTAGACGAGAAGGCTATCATTCCAGGATTGCAATATGATAGTTCACTGGAAACTTATTAGACATGCTACAATTCCACCACAATCAGCAAATTCAGTCATAGAAGTAGCAGCACAGCTATGGTGTTTATGATTGGTGGACTGTCTTCTCGATGAAAACAAGTTGTTGGCTATTATCTGACAGTTCATCATTTCAAGCAAAGACTGTTAAAAATATTTTTTTGGATGTTATTAATTAATGTTATGAAACTGGCATCCAGGTTCACTTTTTTGTTTCAGGAAGTATTATGGGGAGTAAAGTAATAGAGCTGTTTGGAGGGAGTTAGGCAATGTTACTGGCAAACATTCTAAAACAATTAATTGTCCTCATCCATGAATTCCAAATTAGGTACCATTTTTCACAGCTGACATCCTACATATCTGTAAGAATTTGCGGAATCATTTGACTGATGGCCAGACTATAAAAAATCCATCATCTATGTTCTTGAATTATAGTCTACCAAATGATGAAGTGTCCATTAAGCATGTAGAAGAACTGTATAAAATTGATAGTGAACATGTCCTAAAGCTAGCCTTGCAATTAAAAGAAAATGTTCTTCGCCCTAGTCATTACGCGAAAATGAAGGTGAGTTTAGTGCTCAAGCTTGTGAATCATACCACTGCAGCAGATTAGAACTATGTGTGGAAAAAGGTTTAATGTGTAAAGATGCACTCAACAATGCATGTTTATCAAAAAGTTCCATCGCTGGTTCAAGATCATGACATACCAAGACACAAAGCTGTCTCTCAGTCAGTCTGTTCAAGTCTGATATGATGACACCATTACATTCCTGCAAAGAATGAATTTAATCTTTGAACAAATGATAATTGGACAAAAGGGGATATGGAAATCAGTTCAAGCAGATACATTGTTAGCCATCCAGATAGTACTTTAGATGAGCCAGAAATTCATTGAAACAAAAAAATTTAAATTCCTTTTGCTCACAAGGAGACTCCATGTACCCTGACTCGCCGATTTTGATAAATATTCTACGAATAGCTTTCATCAAATTAAAGTTCCATGCAAAGCCATTCAACGCACTTCTCAAAATTTTTCGAGGAAAAAAATCAAAGTTTGTTATAGTTGCCTACATACACTTTATAAATGCTCGAATTGTAGCATATATTTTTATTGTGTCCAGGTGGTCTAGTGGTAAAACGCTTGAGTTCTATTTTGCAGGTAGGGGTTCATATCCGGTCTTCGATAATTTCTTATTTGTCTTCGTAAATTTTTTTTAACATGTATGGGAATGTGTAATTCATTTACTAAGTATATTTCAGATTTTCCAATTTGCTCCCATCATTTTTTTTTATAAAATGCATTTAAGAATTATTATAATTAAACATACCGTAATCTAAAATTTCCGATTTCCTAAGGTTATTTTTACATTAAGTGAAAGGTCGTTACAAATTATATTTATTTCCTTTTTTTTTAAAAAAAAACCCACAAAAGTTATAATTCATGTGTAGGTAAAGACAGAGGAAATCGTTAATTTCCGCTCCTAGAAATAAGAAATTTTAATTTAGTAGCTAATGTGCTAGTTAAAAACATCTTTGAAGGCCAATTGATAAACTCTAGATACCAATATGATGTTATATTTAGTATGTACATGGTGCAATAGTTATTTAATCTTTGTGCGAGTTAAATGTCACCTCAAAAGTTGCAAATTTTATAAAAAAAATTAAATGTGGATAAATAAACTTATTCTGTTAAATGTTCATTTATCACTGCAGATCATTAATTATAATAATTTGTATATGCATTTTATAAAAAAAAATGATGGTAGCAAATTGGAAAATCAGAAATATATTTAGTAAATAAATTACACATTCCCATACATTTAAAAAAAAATTCAGAAGAAAAAAAAATTTATCAAAAACTGGATATGAACCTGTACCGGCAAAATAGAACTCAAGCGTTTTACCACTAAACAACCTGAACACGATAAAAATCTACCGTATATTTTCCAATAGTAGCCTCCAGCGTCTATTTTTTCAACTTAATCACTAACCGGGCATTTATTAGAGACCGGCTTTTATTTAGCAATCTGGGTCAAATCTTATAGCTTCCACAATATCATAAATGCGACATCAAATGATCGCTTTGGAGGCATGTCTTTTTTTTTTTAAACAGAATAAGGTAGTGCATATTAAACAGTCATTACGAACAATATGCCTTGAGAACTAAGGACTGAATTGCACAGTGCATATAAAGTCAAAACTCAAAGCAGTGTGCTGGGAATCCCTTCAAGCCTGTGTAAACGTGGCTCACATGGACTGCCGCTTGGAAGAGAATCCCTGGCGTGTATAAGAGACCGGCGTTTATTTAGCACTCTTAATTTTGAAACCCGGTATTTATTAGAGACCGGTGACATTGTATGCTACAATTCGAGCATTTATAAAGTGTATGCAATTATAACAAACTATGAATTTTTTTCTATGAAAAATTTTGAGAAGTGCCTCGAATGGCTGCATGGGTTTTTAATTTGGTGAAAGCTACTCGTAGAATATTTTTTTATCAAACTCGTTGAGTCAGAGTATGTAGAATCTCCTTGTCAGCGGCACTTCAAAAGATGCGCTAAAAAATTTATTTTCAACTACGAGAGCAACAAATCCCATTCCAACTGCGTTGTAATTCAAAAAAATTTTGCGACTAATAACAATTGCTCAGTACTTTCGTCCTTCACCAAATGGCAGCTATAATAAATATTGAAATAGAATATTAGGCAGACTTCTTAGATCAAGATAAATCCAAAAAAGAAGATTTAAAAAATGGTGATGATGGCAATATCGGGTAAACAGATGAGGAAAACTCAGATGAAGGAAATGAATTTGAAGAGATGGGCACACTTGAACAACAATCATTGTATTGAGAAGAGTGAGTTCCCTGTGGATAAAGACATGATGGAAACAAACCAAAACCTGTTGTCCACAAAGATTTTGGACAAGATGTTTTGGTTTCTTTTATCATTATATTATTTGGCCAGTTTAATCATCAAAAAAATTAAAAATATAAGTGCGCAATGCGAATCGATCGTACAACTTAATGAACTAGGTTCTTTTAAGATAGTCATCTAATTTGGTGTTTGTGAAAAAAGAGGTTTTTGATTGGTTTCAAATTTGTTAAAAATTTTATACGTGTTAATGAAAAGAGTCTGATATCATCATCAGTTACATTTACTTATTGCTGTTGTGTAAAAAAATTAAAAATTTACTTCCTGACAAGAATTAGGTTTATTTAAAAAAAATTATCAATGAAGATATATTTCAAAAATAAAGTTGACAATCAAAGTATTGCAATAGAGAGTTGCTGTAAAATATATTAAATAAAAAATTAAAATAATAAATTCTTTATTTTCTTTTATAATTTACGACATCTTAAATTATTGAGTTTGATATTTAATAAAATTCAAATGTGTTCTAGGCTGTTTATTTTTTAATTAAACTCTGATCCTATAAATCTTTTTACCAAATAAGGAAACCTAGTAAATAAATAAAATAAAAATAAAAACAAACACCAATCTAAAGAAATTTATATTCACTTTAACTAAAATAATATAAATATGCAATAAACAATAAAAATAAATCCTGTTTCATTAGGATGATGGGCACATAATGGGATTTATGATAGTGGCATCAAAATGATGGCAGTAAAGCCTGGTTCCCACATGCGTAAAAACAATGACAGAAACTACAAAGCAGAAAAAATGTACGACGTCACTTCCTGCTTTCGTCTTTTTGCCCAACAGAAAAACTTTATCTTTCTAGGCAATGAGGCAATGACTCAACCCAACTCGAAAAATCAGGAGTTTTCTCCCGGACGGAGAGACGAAAGCAGGGATTGAAGTCGTAAAATGTTTCTGCTTTGTGGTTTCTGCTGTTGTTTTTACACATGTCGGAACCATGCTTAAGATAAAGTCCTTACTTTCCTATGGCTGTGGTCAAAAACCCTCACTGGTGAGAGAATGATGACGTAATTTCTCACTGGGCTAACAGTCTTTTTCTCGGCGAGGACTGTTAGACTAACCGGTTAGGCATAGCAGCGCTAACTGGTGTTTCTGACCGTATTAAAATGACATCACAGTTTTCTCACTGGAATTTCTGACCGACCAAATGCTAACTCTTCTCACCGGTGAGAGTTTTTGACCTTAGCCTATGTATAGACTATGCCTAGAGACCTTAGGAAGAAGGATGATATTAAAGCAGTTGAACAGCTGTGCCAAGTGACTGAAGGTACTGAAGGTGCCCCGAGGTAAAACCGGTTCATGTTATCGCCTGGGAAAAAAGGTGAAAAGGCTCGTCCCTTGCTAGTTCGTCTTAGACAAGGAGGTGCTGATAGTGTGTTAAAATCAGCTCATAAGTGTAAATACTTAATGTTCCCAGAACAACAAAAACATGTGGCCGTTGCTAGAGACATGACTCGAGTGGAGCGGGAGGAATTGACATAAAATCGCGAGCGGAACTCGAAGGGGAAAAGACTACACCCCTTCCGAGAAAACCTTGTCTATAGTTCAGAATTGGTGTCCCAGATGGAAGTGGAAACTTCGGAGACTAAATCATAAAAGGAAAAAATATAAATGGAAATCTAATCTTTGAAAACTCAAAAAACGAAGTGGAAAACGAAGTAAAACCAGCGAAAGAAAATTGAAAGTTGTATATATGAATTGTAGAAGTATAAAAAATAAGGTGGAAAGTGCCGATAGTCTATATTTGGAGGAAGTGCCGGATGTTATATGTTTGACTGAAACTTGGTTAAGTGGTGATATATGCAGTAATGAGATTATGGATGATGAATTTGTGGTTTTTAGGAAGGATAGAGTTACAAGAGGAGGAGGGGTATTGATTGCAGTTCGGAAAAATTGGAATTGCTGGGAGATTGATGTTAAATCAACAGACACTGAGGTTGTTTGGATCGCCATAGACAATGCCAATGAAGTGTGGGTGATAGGTTGTGTATATAGACCTGAAAGTGATATAGATTGCTTTCAGAATTTAACTAAGCAAATGCAAGATATAAAGATGGTATACCTTCAAAATAAGAAAATTGCTTTTTTTGTTGTTGGTGATTTTAATCTGAAACTGTGGTTGGGGGGCTGTCCCCGACAAACATCCAACAGTTATATCGGATAGTATAATAAATTGGGCACTTGAAATGAAATTAAAACAACTTATTAGAGAAATTACACGTCCATCTGATTCACCAACAGCATTAGATTTGGTGTTTACATCAAATTCGGACTCCTGTGATATAATGGTGTGCCCTGGTATTAGTGACCATAAGGTTATTGTCATTGAAATAACGGATAAAAATCATCAAAAACTTTTTAGAAAAAACTCAATTTTGAATTATCGTAAGGCCGATTTACATCAAATAAATAGAGAAATGGAAATTAAATGGAATAGTTTCAAAAGAGACATTGGTACCGCCACTTTGCAGGAGAATTGGAATAGTTTCTGTGAAGATATCCATGAGGTTATCAATCAAAATGAACCAGTGTATCCTCCATATAAGTCTGTAAATAAGAAATGGCTAACACATGAGATTAAGAGATCGGTCAGGAAGAAAAGAGCATATAAGACAGTGTGGTGTACGTCATAAACAGTCAAAAATGACCAGACAACACATGTCAGCAGTCCTTCCTAAGAAAGGTGCCAACTTAAATTAAGTAAGGGTTGGAACAAAAATGATATGCATAAAAGAAGTTTATTTACAATAATAAGCAAGATAAATACAATCTAAAAAGATAAAAAGGTAGTAAGTAAGAAGAGTATAACAATCTACTGCGATCAACAATAAAGTAGTGACAGATTCATGATCATGCAATAATTAGTACCAGTCTAAACCAAAGGACTCCCAATTAGTATACTAGCCATATTGTCAAACCTTAACAAGGGACTAGGTCACCCCAAATGTGCATACAGATCACCAACACGAACCTCAAGTCGTGTATTACCAAAGACCTCGGGAGTTTTGGTCAGTGCAAAGGGAAACCAAAGCCAACATACCGGATCCTACACCAGCGGGCTACCACAAAGAACCCGAACCCCAACGGGACTCTACCACCTAAGCCACTAGATCGCACACCCACCAGGCTACACAAAAAGGTACCTAGTAAGCACACTACGAGAAACACCGAACCTTTCCCAAAACATAACGGTTTAGCTACCCAAGTGATGTCAAACCTAAACAAGGGACTAAACAATCCCATCGTGCAAACTGGTCACACACACGAACCTCCTGTCATGTAAAATATAGACGCAAGGTGATGGTCACTGCAGGAAACCAAAGCCAACTTACCGGATCCAGCACCGGCAGGCTACCACAGAACCCGAAATCCAGTCTGAACAAACAGGACTAGCCATCCAAAAGCGGGTTAACACAGCCACTGCCAACGAACCACAACATCCAAACCCCTACACAACACCAGTACCAAGAATGCACAAAATCTACAAATCCAAACTTTGCCATAATAAGATGACTGTTTAGGTACCCTATGTGTTAGTATTGCTATCGCACCAAATGCCTACTAACAATCCAATCAAAGTATACAATCTAACTTCCACAGTTCATTCACACCTCTAATCGTCAAAAACATCTCGTAATCCAAGTTAGCTAATCAATGCATAACAATCTTAAAGAGATACAAGGCATCATAATACAGGTACAACAGTAAATCTATTCACATAAATAAACTTGACTTCCTTCAGTCAGTTCCCAAACAAGATTACA
>JAHWFO010116829.1:0-14716 GCA_023313115.1 Rhysida immarginata
AGAGGGATTTTTATTGATATACATCTGAGAACTGTTTATTTTTTAGTTTTATAAAATTCAGAGGTTCCATTCAAACTGAACCCCCTGTCCACATTTCGTTATCTTACATCAATTCATTCCTAAAATTATTGGAGGGAAAAGAAATATATTATGATAATATGCCCTACTAAGCCTTAATATTTATATTATATAATGTTGTCACTGATAGAAGTCATAAAAGGGCATAAGCATTTAAATTTTTGAGGAAAATGAGTTTGGTATGCCAATGAATTCTAAGAGATATTCGCAGTGACCCTGAGTCGCAAAAATTTTTTTATACGATCCTTTGTTTAAGTTAGGGCAGGTGGGACAATCTCTAACACCTTCTTCCCCCTCTATAACTTATCGGGTTAATTGTTTCACTTAATTACACTATATGATCACAAATATCCGGACACATGCACGTTTGAGCTCTATCCACGATTTCATGGAAATCAATAGGGTGTTGCACATCCCTTTGCCCGAATCACAGCTTCCACCCTTCGGGGAAGACTTTCCACCAAATGTTGGTAGATACTTTCTGGAATGTTCCTCCATTCCTCCCGAAGAGCGAGAATCAGTTCAGGTACAGAAGTTGGCCGATGTGATCTGGCCCGCAAGCGTCTTTCCAATTCATCCCACAGACTCTCTATAGGATTGAGGTCGGGACTTTGTGCCGGCCAACCCATTTCTTTGACCCCTGAGTCCGCAAACCACTGCTGTACACGCCTCGCTTTGTGGCACAGAGCATTGTCGTGTTGATAGAGAAATGGCCTGTTTCCGAAAAATTGCCACAATGTTGGAAGTGCACAGTTGTCCAAAACATTCAGATAACGGTCGGAGTTCATGACTGCTTGCACAGGAACGAGCTGGCCCAGTCCGTACCATGAAAATGAGCCCCACCCCATGACTCCTCCTCCGCCGAACTTGAGTGTGGGCTCTGTGCACTCAGGTAAGAAGCGTTCTCCAGGTATGCGCCAAACCCAAACTCGTCCATCAGATTGCCAGAGTATGTAGCGAGATTCTGTCCACATTACACGTTTCCATTGGTCCATTGTCCAGTTTCTGTGGGCTTTGCACCACTCCAGACGTCGCTTGGCGTTGACCCTGCTGATGTGGGGCTTGTGGGAAGCAGCACGGCCATGGAATCCCATCGTGTGCAGTTCCCGACGAATTGTCATGGTACTGGCATCATTTGCAGAGGACTCTGTGGCAATTTTTTCCGCCAAGGACTTCCGGTTGCTGCGGGTGACACGACGAAGCACTCGACGATCTCTGTCCGTTAAATTCTTGGGTCTACCGGTTCGTTGTTGAACTGTTGTTGATCCCCGGGTCTTCCATTTCATAATGACATCGCCTACTTTTGACTTGGGTATCTGAAGAAGGCTGGAAATGTCACGCACAGACTTGCCGCATAGGTGACATCCAACGATGGTTCCACGTTGGAACTCACTGAGCTCTGCCGAACAACCCATTCTTGCCAATGTCCAAGCAGAGTTGTGTCTGAAGGTGTGGGAAGCTATTTAAATTATGTGCAAGTCATTATCATGTGACATTGGGCCAATCGATGATCTGTGAGGGGTGTCTGGATATTTTTGATCATATAGTGTATATTTGATACTCATTGTAAGCTTTATTTTATAAAAATTTATTATTTTCCTCATTGTGCCCTATGGCTTATGGAAATTTTCAAGTTTTCCCTATATATGTATACATAAGACTTATTTTTATAGTTCCATTTATATTCAAAAAATTCTGTCAAAAGATTCTCTATTCTCCCCGACCTCTAAGGGAAGCCTGAGGTTGATGGCTGCCATGATTTCCTTGTTTGGGACAATGCTTGACGTTTTCAAGCATTTTTCTCCTAACCTATAAAAGTTACAGAAATTATTAATTTAGGAACAGATTCAGTATAAAGATAGTTAATAAAATTTTCTCCTTTTTAAGTCGGCCGAGTGCCATATGGTACTTTTACTTGTTTTTATAATATAGTCAGAAATAAAATTTTTTATCTTTTTAATCATTCAGTCTAAGAAAACGAAAATTACTGTATTCTCTACAGGAAACCTTTCTCTATAATAATACAGTATAATTAGCTTAGAGAATGAGATATTGTATTTATTATAATTAATCTAAAATGAACAGGCATGGATGTCACAAACTAAACGTCGATCTTAAATACCCATTACATACTTCTTCATTTTAAAAAATAATTACTCTCTACTTAATAAAAACCTGCTTTTTATGAAATTTCGTAGCTTCCTTAATTGTTCCTCACAAGTTTTTCTGCATAAATATAGATAAAAATTTTTTTATCTTACTTTTACTTCATCCTTGTAATTTTAGTGCCCTCTTCATTTTCGATTTCGCGATGTTGAAATTTTGCGCCTAATTGTGAGATTGTTGTTGCAGTTGGGTATAGGGAACTTTTTATTATTTTAATCCTCTGAGTCTATTCTTTATTTTAAGTATAATGATAATTCATAAAATGAATTTAGAAAATAGAAATAAAGTAAAATGTAGGTGGATTCACAACAATAAGGTGTGACTGCCGCCATGATGACGTCATTTCAGAATACATTTCGAAATCCCCCCCCCTCCTGCTCCTCCTGTTTTTATCCGTTTATTGTTTACTTTATAAAGAATTGTTCACGTCACATTGAGACTTATAATTTGGATGTGGACTAGTAAATACTAGTAAATGGACTAGTATATATGCATTCGGAATGTTTATATTATAGTTAGAAATTTTTGGTTAACGTTTCATTATTTTGCATGAATAATAAAACATCAATTGAACCAAAAATATTTTTTTCGTTTATGCACCAAATTGTAAAAAATGCTTTTAATTTTAAATTAAAAATATATTGTGATATTATATTTTCCATATCCAAAATGATTGTAAATTTATTTAAAATTCGCACATAAATTCATTTTCAATAAGCTTCATTTGAAAATGTAAACAGTATTCATTTGTTTCTATATGAATTTTCATGTTTATAAACACATGTCATTGAATTTTATGTATTCTCAAGAGCTGTCTGGTGGATAGAGGCGGGGCCTGGATTTTGATTGGTTGTAGTTAGATCTACGCGTTTACGTCAACTAGCATTAAATTACGTCATGGCGCCAACTTCAAACCCCTGAAATCTCCACATAGTTATTAAAAAAAAGTTCATAATATTGATAATAAATAAAATTTCTTAATTACTTTTTAATTCTCATACAGACAATGAAATGCTTCACATTTTCGGCCTAACTTGCTATTTGGAAATAATTTTCGTTTTTTTTCTAATAATTCATTAAAACAAGATTAATTTTTCTTTACTCATATTTGTATTTTTCAGAGTAATTTTTAAAAATAAATTATGCACATAACATAAAATAAACTGTTTCACATAGTGGCCTAAACATCAATAAAAACTATGCTAAAAAAAATTCGCCATAAATAGATATACTTTGGCTAAAAAAATTTTTGAATAAATTAGCGCAATTTTCCCGTTTTTGATCAAAATTTTCCCGTCCTAAAAGGGATAATAACAAGGAAGGAATGATTTGATCTTACCTAATCACTCTCTGTCGTTCTGCTTGCTTGTCCCAGTTCCGAAGACATAGCAGTACTGGCCATACCGATACGTTGCTTGGCACAGGAGGGGAGCAAGGCGATTGTTCTCCAGTGAGAAGATGTGGCGTGTCGACGATGGAAGCAGCCGTTGAGCTGTCACAGGTTTTTGTTCGTATGATTTAATACGAATTAGTTGGCGAATCAGTCTGCTGTTGGGATGAAACGATGCTGTAATTCCTAGCCTAGCCAGCGGGCGGGGGAGGTCAGCGGGTTTCCAACCGATCAGAAACTGTGAGCATAATTTACGAGCATGGTGGGGATATAATTTTTCTGGAATAAATCTGTAGTAAGGTTGAAGCAGTATAAAGGTAGCCAAGTGGAATTACTGGCAGTCCATCAGCTTACAGGTGAGCCTACGATGTATAAACTACAGTTCTTTGTTCACCCTTGACCACATGGCAATGGAAAAATCAAATCTACAATAGAAACTTACATCGATAGTGATCACAAGCTGTAGAACATGAAAACATACACATTAAAACACTAAATCACACTATTGCACTAGGATAATGGGCACTTATAGCTTTCTGGCACAAGAAAATCCATTAATTCCAAAATAAATCACTGAAATGGTTGTGTTTTTTTTTTCATTTTCATCGCTCCTCTCTCTCCTGAAGGTTCCCAAAGTAGTGCCACCTGGTGTACTTATTGACAAATAGAAATTTCTTCAGTTTTCAGAATGATTTTTTTCTCCTGAACCTTAAATAGAATTTATTCGTTTCAAGAGCTAATTATAAATTAAATAGTGTAAAATTATAAAAATATAACATTAAAAAGATATTGATTACTTTATAACAGTGTTCAGATTGGAAGAAATTGTTTCTTTTTTCCAACAACCCTCCTTTTTCTCTCCCCCTTGCGCTATTTTGAGTGCAGACCGCTGACCTAATTTGATCAAGGATTTTTTGGAGGATATCAATTTCTCCCCTCTCTCATCTCATCTAATTGTAGAAGTTTAACATGTTTTGTGTCGGGAATTCGATAAAAATCTTCTGTGAAATTTTAAAATTAAATAAAACTTCGTTTTAATTTATACTCCTCTTGGAAAGAAAGCACAATAGATAATAACTTTTCAAAGCATTTTTTTCTCTCAAACTGATTCATGAGGATTGTTGAAAAACTTTGTTGACTTGTCCGATTTTAATTAGATTTGGAATAATATTTTAAAACTATGGTTATTTCACGCATGGTAGGGCCTGATAAATTAAATATGGAGACATTGTTTTCAGATAATTGTTAAAAAAATTATAAATATTAAATCATTGGACTGGAATTGAGATTATAGTTGTCAAATTGTTTTTCTCGTTACCTATGATGGCGGTAAAGATTCGTTGGGCTGGAATTGTAGAGAATAAATGGAATAAAAGTTGTTATCTCGAAAAGAAAAAGGGTCTGCCCCCCCCCCTTGTGGCTCTGCGCTTCTTTGAGACTTTTTTGAAGGTATAGTACAGAGGGACGTATGCTCTCACAGATATTATACTTAATTCATAATAAGGGTGTAGATTGGAAATATTTTGGGACAGGTCTGGGAATCCCGTGCAGGTGACTAGAGTTCTCATGTCCCGGAGTCTTGGCCTGTCCGCCCATTGATATATACATAGATATCCAGATGATTATCAACACTTTGCAGAAACTTTGAAATTAATTTGTTATAAAGTGAGGAATAAGTACGAATAAAAGTGTTATGTGAAGTGTTGCTTGGGAAATAAAGTATTTTAAATATTTTACTGATTTCAGGGGAGAAAAGGAAATGGAGACTGTACTGACAATACAATTAGTACTTGGGTCTCTTTTGAGCCTTCTTTCCAGGCGCTGATCCATAGGAAGAGAGAAGAAAACTTGTCACAGTATTCTTAGCAAAACATCAGAATCAGAAATGGCCAAAATTTTCCTTTTCCTCACCTTTTTCTACATTTTTATGGGAGACCCTAGATAAGGGCGCAGTTTTTATTTGGGACGGCGTGATTGTGCTTTCGGCAACTCAATGGACCATTGTGATGAATGCAGAATTGGGGAAATTGATGGATTCGGACGTGGTATTAAAAGAAATTAAAGAGGTGAAAAGCATGGCTGCACGGACTTATCCACCTAGAATTCTCTGTGAATTGGAACAGGCAGAGTACGACGCGATATTAATTCATAAAGAAGTACGGTGCAACTGGAACTTGTCGGTCTTGGAGGGAATGTGCTGAGAGCACTCTTTGGTGTTGACACCACCGACGACTTGACCTCTTTAAATAAGCATGTAAACCAAATGGGATATGTAAATAAAGAAATTGTACATCTACTGGATCAACAAACTACCATACTGAATCATACCCTTCAAGAAATTTTGTTTTCCCGAAAAATTGAAACCCTTTTATCCCGAGAAATTAATCATTTGAAGAATTGGACTGCCCTTCAAGGAACTGCTTCAACAACACTCCGATACATAGAATTGCTTTTGATGGAACTTCGATATAACGTCTTAAATTTAAAGGAAGCCATGAATATGTTAAGCCAAGGAAAGATTACTTCCTATTTTCTTCCAGAACCAAAATTTTTAAATCTTTTAAGAACTCTTGAAAAGCAGTTACCTGACAGTAACAAATTCATCGTCCCACCTTCATGGGAAACACTTTATAAATTTTACAGTTGGGCCTCTGCTATTGTGGTTGCAATGCCTCGAAAACTTCGATTGTTTATCCAAATTCCACTTGTTGCTTCCCAAGGACATTTTGACATATATAGAGTTTTGAGTATCCCCATCGAAATACCTAAATTAAATTTATTTCCAAACTGATTATCCCTAGTTTGCCATTTCTCGTAGTCAGCAATGGTTTCCTCCTTTTATATTGGAAGATTGGCGCACATGTATATTTCCAAACTGATTATCCCTACTTTGCCATTTCTCGTAGTCAGCAATCGTTTCTCTCTTTTATAGAGGAAGACTGGTACACATGTATGATTGAAATGCCACATCGGGTATGTTCCCCTCGTTCGGCCATATATACAATTCCCTCCCAGAGCTGTCTGTATGCTTTATTTATGGGAGAAGAAGCACAGGTAGATACTTTGTGTATAGTTAGTTAGGAATATGTTAGTTAAAATTAGTTAGGAATCCATTTCCTGTTTTCTTTAGGAACGATTATTTCGGTCACTGGATTTACAGCGTCCCCAAGCGCACTATCATAACAGTTCGTTGTCCTGATCTTGTAAGAACTAATCCTGGAACGACAAATTTAATGAAATTGGAAGGAACTGGCGCGTTTCAATTAAACCAAGCATGTGTGGGTATAGGCAAAGGGTTTCATTTGCCTCCATTTTTTAGAGGGCACATTGAATCTAGTCCATTTCTTATGAATTCTTTGGTGGTACCTGATATTCCTCATATTATTAATGCTACTGATTTGGACTTCCTGGATCAAAGTCCCTCACTATTTGATTTAATTAAGGACGAAGAGTCCAAACCAAATATTGTTAATGATGGCATTTCAATACAAATTATAAAGCGCAGAGCCCAGGAGCTGACGTTTTCAGTTATATTTTTGGTCGGTGTTGTGGCTATTTTTTTGAGATGTTGCCTTAAAAAGAAGTTGTACCAGTGAAACATGCAGTATCGAACAACGAAGTGCTTGTACCAGAGACTACATTACTTCTGGGATTTCCTAGGGCAAGAACTCTAATGTGGTGTACTGTATCTTTTATTTGATTTTTTTCAGATTAGACTCAATGTGTTTCAGGACTGCCTTGGAATCATAATGACTTTCCGAAACAAGGAAATGTGAATGAACAGAAGCCAGTGTTGTGAACAGTTTTTTGTGCGTAGAGTTAATGTTTTATGTGCACTCGGAGACATCCTATAGGCCTTTATTTAATTTTCCTTTTAGGTAATTGTGAAAAAATTTTTTTGATTGCAATCAGATTATATATTTTATGGTATCATGTGGTTTATAATATGTGTTACTGTTTTGATGCTGAATTTTATCAATCAGCTGATGACTTCATATCTTATGTTAACCACTAACTTACTAACCAATTGATTAACTTTTTAATGTTATAATTGGTCACATATATTAATTTCATTATAGTACTTTATATATACTGGTCTGCTTTCTATGTAACCTTCTGTCAGGCGCAATACTGTTTGTCACAACCTCAGGTGCAATGAGCCTGTTAGGCACATTCCATTAAAAGATCTGTTTGTAACCATTAAACCCTTTTTTTTTTAAATCATCCTTCCATTAAAGAAAAACGTTTTTTCAGAGTATTCTGTTAATTTAAAACGTAAGTGTTATAAAAAAATGACAAATTCACAAAATTTACAAGAGCAGTATAATTGAGATGGAGAGTGTGCCTGATAGGCTCATTGCGCCTGAAGATGTGACAAATAGTATTGTGTCTGACAGAAGGTTAAAAAAGATATAAAATACAGTAGAACTTGGTTAAATGAATAAAATAATTCAATTTAGTGAATCAATTTTGAAAAAATACATGCCTCAGAAACTTTGCAAAATTAAGTGCAATGCGCCTGACAGAACACTTTTATCACTATCCCAAATCAAAAATTTTAGATATGAACTAACGGATATGTATGAAAAAGTCACTAAATAAGACACAGATATTCAAAGTTTCAAGTGTATCTGGCATCTAGGAGGGCGAAGGCGATCTATAATAAGAGAGCTGTGCCTATTAGATCAGTTGCGCCCGACAGAGGGTTAAAGCCTGAAATGAGTTGCTCTGGGAAGACGTAGGCTTTCCGGCATTGCTCAGCTGCCCACATCCCATCAGCATCCATGGTGGGATGGAAGCAAGTCATCGAAGGAAGTACCGGTAGGAGCACCACAGCGCGGGGCGTGTTTTGCTCTTCCCAGGGAGGGGTGTAAGGATTTTGGGCTATTTGATCAGCCATGTTTAGGATATTGTAATTATGTGGACATTTAAAACTTTAGTGGGACCCGTTTTAGTTTATTTTTTTATTGTTAATCGTCGGAGGTAAGAATTCAGAGATTTAGTATCATGATTCGGATTGAAATGAATTCGAATCTCCGGAATTTTAAAAATTATTTTCTTTAGTTTTGGCTCCTGTATAGAAACGAAATATAATGTGCTCATTGCTTAAGAGTACTATTGGTATCATGGCACGATATTGGAGATTTGAGGACAGAGGAACATCAGTTAGAATATTGGAAACCTAAAAGAGACAATCGAGAATGAAATTTATCAGGTATTGTTTAACAAAATGCATTCCTTGCATTCTCTAGAGTGACAGAGGTTCTTATTTCTATTGGTCGGAGGTTTGGAGCCGAGCTGAGGTGAAAAATTTCCCGAGTGTTGATGAGTTAGTTAAGGTTTGAGTCTTGCACTTGCTAGGCACAAGCACCCTTTTCTCCCCTTTTTACTTATTTCGGCCTCCACATCGCGAGTAATTCCGATCGCGGTGTGGGAAGTTTTAAATTCATTAAGTTTAATTTTTGATTTCAGTTATTCATGCACGCCAGGTTAAATTTATAATTTAGCTCGAATTCCAGATGTTTCTTTCATTGAGTTCATAAGTGGAGACCCATTATAAAATTTTTTAATGGTTTGTTATTTTGGCTGTTGGTTTGCCCGTTGTTGAGACCCTCCTGGAGAGTTGATTGCCGCCAGCCAAGAGAAGAGGATTCCATCCCCGTTGTCATCGCAGAGAGCCCAGCTGAGCCACGTGTCATGGTTCCCTAGGTGTCGGGCAACTGATGTGATACGGTATAGCAAATGTCTCCTTAATGTCTCATTGGCCAAGCAACTTATTTTTCTTATTTCTTTCACAATGTTTGGGAAAGGAATTAAAATTTATCATATTTTAATCTTGGGAATGGATAACTGAAAATTTTGATATGGTCATTACTAATTACACAAACATGAATGCTTTCGAGTTTAATTTTTTTCTATTATTTGTTAGACAGATAAATGTATTTAGAAATCACTGCTAAAACAGTTTTAGGCTAAATTATTCTTTTGCAATTACTTCCTTAAAGTTGATTAAATTTCATATCATTGCTGACACCTGTTTATATGTATTATGGTTTCCCGACAATGGTTTTCTTAAATAAATATGTTTTTAACTGAGAGAATACCTGCAATTTACATTCTGCTATTTTGTACATGATTAGTAATTATTGATAAACATATTAGGCTGTTGTTTATAATTACACCAATTCATATTCCAAATTTATCCCTTTAAAATCTGAATACTCTCAATTTAAATTTTGCTCAAATTTACATTTGTACAGGGTGATTCAGTCAATTTCTGACCATTTCAAACTATGATTTATTGACCCATTAATGTTTACAAACTTAGCATTTCAGTATGATATTTTAGGCAGTTCGGAGTTTTTATTCCCGTGGAAAAGTCTTGATGATATGCTCAATGTGGCCACCAAGAACTTACTGAACTGCTCGCAGCCGAATGGTGAAGTTGTTCATAACTCTATCCAGGATTTCTGCATCCAGTAGGGTGCAGCAGTCGACGATGCTTTGTCGCAGCTGGTCTAGGATTCTTGGTGCTTTAGTGAACACACTTTCTTTAAGGAATCCCCAGAGATAAAAATCACATGAGCTTAGGTCAGGACTCGTAGGGGGCCAAAGAAAGCCACCCCCAAATCGATCCGGAAACCTTTTAGAAATGACACGATATCCGAAATTCTGATTGAGAAAGTCTAGCACTCCATTAGTGGTGTGAGGCCTAGCCTCATCCTATTGAAACCATTGATGTCGAAGGGGTATACGCCTCCTTCGCAGCTCGGGATGAAAAAGGTTTCCAACATGTTAAGGTAAGCCTGTGACGCTACGGTTCCCTCAAAAAAGAACGGACCAATGATGCCTCTTTTGGAAATCGCGTACCAAGCCATAACCTTTCGTGGATGAGGATGCTGGGAACCCCAAAAACAACGTTGTATTCATTAACGTCACCTGACAGATGGAAAAGGGCCTCATCTGAAACCCACAGGTTGTCCACAATGTCCTGATTGCCTTCCATTTCAGCTCCAAACTCCATCGCAAATTGTTGTCGCTTCAGTCTTCCAGTGTCTGTTTACTCCTGATAAACATGGATCTTATACGGGAACAGGTGTAAATCCTTTCTCAAAATTCGCCACATCGTTTTAAAAGACAGCCTTTCTTCGATGGATAGGCGGTGAACAGTGTTTTTGGTAGGGGAATTGACCGATCTTGTGCGAACATTTTCGACAACTTCAGCCGTTCAAACACGAGCTTCGCTCGTGTTTTTTTTACTTGCCTTTAGCACATCCAGTGGCACGAAATTGCTTGACAAAATCCATGGTTGCTTGCCTGCCTAGTACGTCTCGACACTTATTCTCCTTCCGGAACTTTCTTTGCACAGTTACAGGTGATTTTGTCTCAAAATACCATTCGACAACCTTGCATTTCTGGTCTGTTGATAATGCGGGCGCCATTTTTCAAAAATACGATTTTCATGCACTGCCGTTGCAACAATACGAACTCAAACTATTTAGAAATTCGATATGGCGCTCATATTCTTTCAATTGTTTATCCCTAATGCACGTCATCCAAGTGAAATGGTCAGAAATTGGCTGAATCACCCTGTACAATCATTTTCCCAAGTTATACATCTTAATAAATTGAATTTTATTTTCTTATGTTGTTGTGTTCCAATCCTTACTCACCTGGCTTACCTGTGTAAATAAATTTAAAAATTAAGGGAATGGGGATAATTATAGTGCTATTTTAAACTAAATAAAATGGGTGCAGTCGGAATTCCCTTGGATATTTGATTATGATATTTTATTAAATTGATTTGATCCCAGAACTCTTACAATTTTCATGAAATGTTTGGAACTGCTGTGCTACTAAAGAATATAGATGATACTCATTGCTTTATTTGACAATATTTT
This sequence comes from Rhysida immarginata, assembly GCA_023313115.1. NCBI lineage: Eukaryota > Metazoa > Arthropoda > Chilopoda > Scolopendromorpha > Scolopendridae > Rhysida > Rhysida immarginata. The sequence goes on from JAHWFO010116829.1 coordinate 11,536, forward strand.
GAAAAAAAATAATAATTAAATATAATTTCCTTTGAAAACGGTTAGAATTAATAGAGTAAAAATTCATAATGAAAATTCCAAAAAAATTTTTAAAGACTCATTATGGATGGACCTCTCCAAGTAAGCCACTGCTAGTCTAAATAATTTCTTGCAATTCCTACTATCCTCTGGCCATTCATCACTTTATGTATTCTAGCACACTGATTCTTCTGCTGATATGCTCACCATTTGCTCAATACACCACGGTGCTAAGGAGTGCTTCCTCTGTCGTCTTTCTACTCTTTCTTAATAGTTTGCACACACTCCATTATCTCCAGTTCATGATCATTTTTAAAGATTCTCAATAATTTGTTAAGTACTCAGAACTCTCAATTCTAAGAAAAGCCTGAATAACAGGAATTCTAAGCATTGTTACAAATCGAAACTTATCAATATTTCACAAACTATGCCTTGCATTGTTAGTCATGAGATACATCTTATTACTACGCACTGTCATCATCATGCATATCGATTTATTATCAATAATAATTTTTTTTCGAAATCAGATGTAGACAGTGACCTTCTTCATGCTTTGAATGTCAAGTGTGCAATGTCAAATTTCATCAAGGTTGAAAAAAATAAACTGTATATATGTATTAGAAACAGATACACCCACAAACCCGCCCGCAAACCTACAAACAAACATCTTTTTATATATATATAGATAAACAAAGGTAAGCGTTTGCTTATGGGTGGTTTTGTGGGTTTGTTTCCTTTATAAATCTACAGTTATATTCCAATCTTGATGATATTTGGCGTACTTGATCTTCAAAGCATGAGGAAAGCCCATGTCTTCTGCAGATTTCGAAAAATTTCGATGATAGCAGTGCATATTAATAATAAGTATCACATGACGAAAATGCAAGACAAAGTTTTTAAAACGATAAGCATCAACAAAGGTATAAAACACAATTCACAAACACTACGCACGGAACAGCAATATACATTTCATGACCAATTGGTAAGGCAAAATTATGCTTTATAAATATGGTTGTATTTGTCACAATGCATGGAACTCCTGTTGTTCGAGTTTTTCTTAGAAATGAGAGTTCTCAGAAATTACATTTTCTTGAACATAAGTTACCAGATGATTGAGAAACTAAGCAAGTGGTGAGTGATCAAGTAGTCATCGAGGTTTCCAGGCAGTCTTTGATAATGTATGCGTATTAACAGATGAAACTGCGATTGATAGACTACACAAAGTGATGAGTGGCCAAGTTTTGCTTCAAGACATCGAGAGCAGAATGAGAATTGCAATAACTGATTACCAAGTAGTAAATAACCCCAAAATATTTGTTTCGAATTTTCAATATGAAATTTTTCCGTATTCTTTTTTTAAAAAAAAAAGAGTCCGAGCAACATTGGGCATATGAACTAGCTTATCTGATAGCACACGGATTCAATACATTTGAACTATAATCTGTTTTGGAAACCAAGATGGTGAAGATGCGATGATTGTGGTTCGTTTCCAAGAATTATTAACAATGATCATAAAATGATGATGATCACTGACAGGACATATATAAGGCAGTGTTTATCGAGGAGGCTTAGGAGTTGCACGAGTCTCCCTTGAGCACCAAAGCAAACGTCCAGACGACAGGCGACACTTTGTGTTTGGAAAGAATAGAGAAAGAACCAGTATTGATTAGAGAAATTTTGCAACAAAAAAATAAAAAGCTATCCGGGCGTTGGAAACATCTGAACAACATAAGCTTCATCTAGAGCAGGAGTGTATAAGACCTTCTATGTCAAGAGCAAGGGAAACTTTAAAAGAAAGACAGGTCTAAAGTATCCAGTGATGCTCCCCAGTAGTGAAAATTGATATTTTTTTGTCTGAGGCAGGACAACAAGAGGTTAAATAAAGTCCCGGGCAACGCCGGGTAATCCACAAAGTGTGCAATATTATTAGTCTCATTAAGAATGATGGTTCCATCTCACCTTTAAGAGTTATAAAAACAAAATTGAATCTGTAACAATATATAGAATTCCTGTTGTTTGAAATTTTTCTGAGAATTGATAGTTCTTAAACTTAACATTTACTTAAAAATTATCAATAACTGGAGATAATGGAGAGTTAGTAGACTACTGAAAAAGATTGGAAAGGTGACAGAGAAAGCATTCCTTTTGCTTGGGCGATAGTTACTATACAGGGTGATTCAAATCGTTTGTAAAACAATTTAAGGGGGTATAATGGATGTCAAGGTAAAAAAAAAGTCCTATTAACATAGGTCCAATTTTTATTTCTTTTCAAGTTACAAGAAAGGTTAAAAGTAGCCTCCTTGAGCCTGAATGCAGACAATGCATTGTAGTTTAAATGGCTCGTAGACGTCTGTCATTACCTCATGATCACGTCTAATTTCGTCAGCCGATGCTATTATTCTGACCACTAATTGTGCCCGTGTGTCTATCTGGATACTGTACACCATTTGTTCCAAATGTCCCCACAGATTAATATTAAGGTCTGGTGAGCGAGGTGGCCATGCTATGGGCCCATTGCGCACAAACAATTTGTTAGGGAAGTTCATCTTAAATCATGCAGTAGCAAAATGAGGAGGTGCCCCATCGTGTTGGAACCACATCTGTTGACGGATTGCAAGAGGTTTATCTTCTAAAAATTCATGCAGTCTGATTTACAAGAAATCGGCATATTGCAGGGCATTCAGACGTTCCCATAGAAACTCCTGTTCCAGTAGTTAGTCATTGAAAAGCATGCAGGAAAACAGGCCTTTATCCCTGGTTTTCAATACACATGGTTTAGTGGGTCCACTGTGGTTCTTTGGTATTTGCCATGCTGAGATATAGCATGTTATATATCAAACAATTTGGAGTGAAGTCTTATGAAAGATATAACGTTAAATTCATGGTAGTCGTAATTCATGGTTTTAAAAGCACCTGGTTTAGTTGAACAATTAAGGTTCATTGGAACTTTCAATGATTAGATTTGGCATGTAATATATATCAAACAACTTGGATTGATGTCTCATGAATGTATATAACGTAAAATCAATGATACTCGAAATTTTTTTAAAGGCACCTGTTTTAGAGTAACCCGTATGGCTCAGTGGAAATTTGAATTCTGAGATATAGCATGTTATATATATAACAAATTGGATTGACGTCTCATGAATGTATGTAACGTAAA
>JAHWFO010116846.1:0-11365 GCA_023313115.1 Rhysida immarginata
TAATAATAATAATAATAATAATAATAATAATAATAATAATAATAATAACAACAACATGAAAAGAGACTGTTTTTATGCATCGCTATGTTATTATAGCACTCAGATAAAATACAGATTCCCACTATTTCAGCTTCGGCATCGTCGAAAGTAAAACTTCTCCTACCAGAAATCCTAGCACATTATTATTCACAAATGATGTAAGAAGTCATTGTGCAACTCCCCCATCCAGATTATGATGCAAAGAGTTGATAATTTATTTATTTATTTACTTAAAAACAATTTAGGATAAATTAACTCAATGTTGATTTATTTTCCTTTTTCCCCCCCTCGACGTTCCCGGAAATGATGGTCGCGTTCCCTGAATGATGATTACGATCATTCTTTACACTTGACACAAAAGAAAACTTTTTCAGCAATATTAAATCCTTATTTTACTTTAGGAATTATGACGTTTTGGTCAATTGCACCATATTTTATATAATAACAAACCAATCAACCAGTCTTACAAAAAAATCTAAAAAAAGGAATGACACTCCTTTACTTCTCAAAATACATTATCTTGCGGGACTTTTCTCAAAAGTCAAGGGACACCTCTCTCTTACATAAAAATGAGGCATTCCATGCAATTTAAATGTTATCGTTTATAATGTCAAATTATATTTGTATTATACAAGATCTTTATAATTAAAGTTCCATTTTGACATGGCCATAAAAAAAACAAAAAACTACTGGACCAAAAGCTATAATACTTGGCAATATTATACAAGAGGGCATGGGAATTCATACTCGCCAAAATAAAAATTAGTTCAAAAGTCACCACCAGCATGGAATGGCGCTCTATGCAATATTCGTATACGAAATTAGACACAAAGACACAGGTTAACAAGTATTTAATCGTTACTAAAATTAGTTACATGTTGAATGTGGCCTCCACCATTTACTGAAAGCAGGTTACACCGGATTACTGCGTTCTCAACTGTAGCTCGTAGCATATCAGGAGGAATGTTGCGCACCTGTCGGCGTATCGCATCTTTCAGTTCTGCCAAATTCCTGACGTTATCACCATAAACAGTGGCTTTGAGGTAACCCCAGAGCCAGAAGTCACAGGAGTTGATATCTGGTGACCGGGGTGGCCAAGAAAGGGGGAAGCTCGGTCTATAATCCGTTCATCTGTGAAATGTTGCTGAAGTAACTGTTTGACACTTGTGCCAATATGAGGTGGAGCCCCATCCTGCATAAAAATCGTTGTGTCTAAAATGCCACATTGCTGAAGTTCTGGTATCACAAAACTTCTTAGCATCGACGCCATGCGAGCAGCAGTTACAGTGCACGTCACGAGTCCATCTCTCGACTGCTCTTCAAAAAAAATACGGTCCAATTATGACATTTGCTGTCATATACCACACCACATGGTAACTTTAGGAAAATGCAATGGAATTTGGTGGAGAACATGAGGGGGACTGGTGGCCCAAATCCTGCAGTTATGGGTGTTGACATCCCCATTGAGGTAAAAATGGGCCTCGTCCGTCTACAAAATGTTCCATGGCCAATGCTCATCCACCTCCAATGTGAAGGTTTCTCTACGAGGAAGATCGTTAGGTTCGAGTGGTTGGACAAGGTGGATTTCGTATGAGTAGTACCGCAGCACTTTATGTACGATCTTGTACACCATACTCAGTGGTAAGTCCATTCGACGTGCAACAGCACTTACGCTGCACGCCCCTTGTGAGGTTTCCATTTTTGCTTCCTCTACGGCTACTGAAACAGCCTCCACGGTTGCCTCAGAGACGGGTTTCCTTCCTCGGCCAGGTGCTACTGATAACAAACCTGTGGCTTCAAACTTCTTCATCATCATCTTCAAACTCTGCGGTGTCATTGGCCCCCGACGTACATGTATTCGTCGAACGGTACGTTAGTTGCAAAGCCTGCCGTACATTGCTATTGCATTCATAATAACATTTAACCAGAAACGCACGGTCTTGCATGGTAACAGGCATCGTCAACTAGTAACAAATGAGGCGTACTGACAACGAGGCTCCCTTTCTTATTTCTGAAAACCAAATGACTTGTAAAGCGCATGTGCATAAACCACATTGTTAACCTGTGCCTTCGTGTCTAATCTCGTATACGAATATTGCATAGAGTGCCATTCCATGCTGGTGGTGATCTTTTGAACTAATTTTTTTTTTTTTTTTTTTGGTGGGTATGAACTTCCCATGCTCTCTTGTATAATATTACCAAGTATTATAGCTTTTGGTCCAGTAGTTTTTTTTTTATGGCCATGTCAAAATGGAACTTTAATTATAAAGACCTTGTATTTTGATCTTGTAATCTTAACTGTATACATGTAATGTTTTATTGTATCCTTTAGGGACTAACTTCTTTATATTTTTAGCTTTTGTAGTTTCCTTAATATTTGTAATGAATATTAAAATAAATTATTATTATTATCATCATCATCATCATCTCAACACTGCACAACAGAGATCGTTTGTGTGTTGTCTTATTATCTCAAAGAAAGCAGCTTTCGGACTTCGAGAGGAGTACAATTGATATTATCAGAAAAATTGGAAGAAAAGATTCCATGACCTGGATTCAAATCAGGAATCATGAGTATCAGGCTCATTGCCTCTACCAATCGTGAGAGGTTCCTGGACCAACATGAAGAAGGTACAGCAAGGCTGTCACCAGGTGTTCTTAAAGACTATCAGGTAGTCAAGATGGAGGCCGAATGATAGGACGGGCAACCAGCTCGTAGATCGGGAATTTCTCCTTTCCAAACCATCAAAAAATTGATGAACACACATAAGAAATTATACATGGAAGCTGGAGATGATACTCCAATCATAAGATAATGATATTATCAGAAAAAATGGAAGGAAAAATTTCACGACCTGGATTCGAGCCAGGAACCACGAATCTTGACTACCTGGTAGTATTTTTCCTTCCATTTTTTTTGATATCATTTTCTTATGGTTGGAGTATTATCTGCAGTTTCCATTTAAGATTTCTTAGGAGTACAATTGTTGGGTGCCACCTTGCAGGCAAAAGTGTTAGAGAGACGTCAACCCTGGTAAACATCCCAAATCATCCGTTCAAAATGCCATCCGGACGTGGAAAGATAAGGGTCCGACAAATGTTCAGCTCAGGACCGGAAGACCCAAGATTATGTCAGGCAGAGACCAAAGGGCACTTCGCAGGGTGTTCACTGCAAACCTAAAAAATCGGTTGATGGACTGACAACATCTTTCACTGACTCCATTAACTTCGCAAGGATCTGCATTCACTGGGTTTTCATGGCAGAGCTGCGGCCCACACACCCATTATCAGCATCTGTCTACACAGAGAGGAGATTGCAATGGTACAAAGAGAAACATCACTGGACTCTGGAGAAATGGCGGATGGTTGAATAGAGTGACAATTCACGATACATCATCTGGCAATCGGATGAAAGGATGTGGCAATAGTGAATGTCTGGAGAACGTCATCTGGCAAGCTGAGTATTGCCCACAGTGAAGTTTTGCGGAGGGTCAGAGATTGTGTGAGTGCTTTTCGTGTTTGGTCTGGGTCCAATCATTTTTTGACTGGTCATCTGAACGCGGAGTGTTATCAAGACATCCTGGACAATGCCCTACTCTTTGCTCTCAGGCAGCAGTTTGGAAATGGCCCTTTTCTCTTTCAACACGATAACGCACCTTGCCACCAAGCAAGGGTTGTAGGCAGATGATTTGATGAAATGGGGGTGGAAGAATTTGACTGGCCTGTACAGAGCCTCGATCTCAACCCCATCGAACATTTTTGAGATGTGTTGGAACGTCGATAGCGCACAGGAGCGGAGCACCCGAAATCTGAAATGTCGAAGGCACTTTTGGTGGAATGGTGAAAAATCCTGCGGAAACGTATCAAAAACTTGTGGAATGTATGCCCAACAGAACAGAGGCTGTGATAGCAGCAAAAGGTAGAGCAACTAGATACTAACACAAGTATTTTTCTAAGTGTTTCCATTAAATTGGTTGTGTCCCATGACTTTTGGAAAAGGTAGTGTAAATTAATGCTCTAAAACAAAAAAAAAATGGATTAAATTAGCTACATCTATCACCTTTAGTTGTGTAGAGAATGCAGGCATCTTTTCGGCAATGCCCGTCATAGTCCGAGAACGTTCCCAAAATGATTATTTGACATTTGATTTTTTTTATACGGCATCGACCCCATCCTGGAAGCCGTATTTCATGATTATGAGCTAGTAAACATTGTTATTTAGCAGAATTACGCTAAAAGTATATGCTTTTCTCGCAAACGAAATCTATAATGGCGTTCCCGAAATGATAAGGAATTAAAGTACGCTACACAAATTTTAAACTGAAAGGTGCTTAAACAGCAAAATGAATTATAGATTGCACAAAATACACAAACACTGTCTGCCTTGTCAAAAAAAACTTCATGTGCCTCCTCACCAGCACCATTTAACACTGTTATTTCGAAACATTTTGCCAAATTTTTTATTGCGTTCACGAAATGACTTGTTAACTGTCAGACAACTTTTGAAAAGCCAATAAATGAAAATCTTAATAAAAATACAATTTCCCATAATTTGCTTAAATAAATTATATATAAGGGTCGTACAAATGAAAACTAAAATTTGTATGGGAAAAAAAAAAAAAAAAAAAGACGACGTGTAGGATCGTAAGTTTTTGTTTTCAACAATTGCGAAACCCCACATGCAAATTCAACAACAGGTTGCAAGTGTTGCATCACTGAGAAAGAAAGATAGCTCGCGCTTCGAAGCTCTGCGAGTGATCGCTTCGTCCAAACAACAAAACGGAGTCAACAAAACAGGAACAGAGCAGTAATTCGTTTTTTGACATGTAAAGGAGTTTCAGGTTCTGAAATTCATCGTCGTATGCAGAACGTCTATGGAAACGACTGTCTAACCTTCACTCGTGTTTGGGCATGGAGCAAGAGGTTTTCGGAGGCATGGTCATCATTGCAATTTGATCAACGACCTGGACAAGCAAACCACGCCATCACGGATGATTCCAAAACCGAAATTGATGCTGTCTTAAAGGAAAACAGAAGAGTGGCAATCGAAACTGTTTATGGGCGAAATGAGTTTTGGAGTATAAAAAAAAAAAAAAGAAAGAAAGAAAATTTGAAAATATCACCACTGAATTCGCAGGGTGCAGACAATTACAGATGATACGTTTTAAACCCCACGTTGTAATATTAACCTGCAATTTTAATAGAAATTTTTTTTCCGAAGCGAATTCTTCACCTCTCTGATTTTGAACCATAAACACTTTGCAACTGATGCTGACCTCACAACGGTCTTAGGTGACTTTGATGGCATGCCATCTGCGTTTTGCCACACAGGTATTCATGATCTACCCCACTGCCTGAATACAGTGTAGATTAATATGTGCCTTTCGCATTGTTTCCATGCATTTTGTCATTAATAAGCATTGTGCAGGAACTTTCTTTCCAACTCTTAACTACGTTAACAAATTCCCCCATCTTCCCAATCTTAACTGAACGTTCAAGAACAATTTTCTGGTTATTAGTTACACTCTAATGGTATCTGTTCTTGTCTTTCTTGAGAATTAAATGCATTATACTGTACAATGTACAGCAGATACCAGGTTGAATGCAGTTGTTGGGAGCACCGATTTCATCTATACATCTACAGATTTTCCCCTGCATTTTTCATATATCAAATGTCAATTCAATATGCTGGGCATGGAGTCTAAAATATTCTTATTAAAGCAGATGCACCGTATTTTTTTAAATTTCTTACATAATCCAGAGAACGTGTGCAATTCTACCAATGAACATATATACTGTATAAAATAAATTTATACTCTCCAAAGATACTATACGTATACATACAGTAAATCTGTCATTAACTAAATCTAATTACTGTGGTCTGCCAATGAGTTACTGTCTGCCTAACACACTCACTGATTCGTGGGCCGCGAAAGTTTGATTTGTGGTGGGGGCTCAAGGCTCAATTTACCAGAATTCAATCTAACGTGGTCGCTAAATAGTGGCTCCCGCCAACTGCTTTAAATGGTTAAGTAGTGTATTATTGCTGTATAATACATTGATCAATTTACATATTTTATAAGTTTTATGAATTTTTAATAAACAATAAATAAGCCTTATTTTAAAATACAATCACGGGAGCATACTACCAGGACCTCCTGCAGATGTTAAGGAGCCATCAAGTCAAAGCAGCGAGGCAAAGTGTCTAAAGGAGTCAGACTTCTGCATGACGACATGCCAGCACATGGGTGCACTCATTTATTACATCGTCTATCTGCACTTTTACCAGAATTAAATTAAGTGGATAATTAAAAATTATCAAATTAAATGAATGATTATTAATAAATTATTTTTTATTGCCTAATAATTAAGCCTATTAAAACCATTAAAAATGAGACAGCCAAGTTATTGTCATTTGAACTCACTATACTGTGGGCAGCAAAATCTTGCCTCCCATAATTCTCGACATTAACGGGGTTCTTGTATACTTCCTGTGTGTTCATACATTTCAAGAAACCATTATTTAAAAAAATAAGTCTCACTTTCATTTGGGCAACCCTTATATTATTAAATATTATTTTTAATGTTATCAGAAGATTTTTAAGATATATCAAGACATAAAAATTAAATTATTTAAGATGAATTTTTGCATTAGTGTCACTTAATCAGCTAGATAAAGAATAATAAAAAGTAAACATGTCTCTCAAATGAAATAATTTCAAATCCTTTAGGGAAGCGAAACTAAACAATTGCGGTTTAGTTTTTAATGCTCTGCAAAAAAAACTTGGATTCCATTTTACAAAACATGATCCAAATTACATATTCACTTAAGGCGTTGTCTGCTCTACAACTTAGCACATGGAAAATTTTTAGCTTATTCAATAAGATCGAATATAAATTACTTTGGTATACAACATATAAATTAATAATACAAGTGGTATAATGCCAAAAACTGTGGACAAATGGTAGTATCAAACAAAATAAGGAGAAAAAAACACAATTCCACAAATGAGATTTTTAATCTACATGAGCATGTTCTGATGAAGAGGACAGTGTCTTCAAAATCTATATCCGTGGCTCCAGATTAAAAATCTCATTTGTGGAATTGTGGTTTCTTTCCTTATTTTGTTTGATATTATGAATTAACATTTATTGAATAAAATTAATTTAAGCATTTAAGTATACAGCTACATCTTTGAGAAGTGGAATAAAAATTACACACTCACCATGACTGTGTATAAAATTGGCCAAATATAAATCCAATTCACGGACGGAAACATTGATGTGGTATGGATTGACACACAGTCCAGGATGCAAACATTCAGGAGATTTTTCAAGTCTCTCCCCATCTGTACTTTCTAATGGTATTGCTTTGAACAAAATAACCATGACTAGGTCTAAACGCCAAACTTTATCTGCCTGACGAAGGCAATCAATGCGACGCATTTTACCCTTCTGATCGGGATTACTTAGGACACACATTGCTGGTTTTTTGCCAGTAATGCTTAAAACAAAATCCTCACGGCATTCCTGAGTAATATCCTTCCTTAGTTTGCCTAAGAGCCGTGATGCCCATTTTTGCTTTACTTCAAGTTTTTCATTCTGTAAATACAACATTAAAAAAATATTAATTATCTTATAGCACATTATTATTTTATCATTATTTTTTCTACAATTGACAGTGCTTTAAATAAGTTTACAAAGTGGCATATATTAAAAGTATATATAAGATCAGTGCTAGAATCTTAGATTTTTTTTTTTTTTTTTGGGGGGGGGGGGGGGGGAAGATACTCGTAAAGGAATGTTTCGAACCATGTAAGCGCATTGCAAAAACTGAACCTACTGCTTTTGATAAAGCATAAAAAAAAGAGGAATATGTGCAGTGAGCCATAGGCTAAATAGTTAATTTCAAAAACTGAAGTTTCTAACCCATGTTGATGATGCCTTGAAGATATGCTGATCATCAGGACCTAAACCAGTCTTTATTGCAGCAGTCCAAACTCACACATTTGAACTTTACTTTTAAAGCATTATCTTTTTTTATACACATATTAAAAGTTTCATGCTAACCGTAAATTGAATCACCTATCTCTAATGTCTATGTATAAAATCCGTCACAATTTGGGGAGGGGAAAAATAAAAAACAAAAAAAGAAAAAGAAAAAAACGACGAGTGCTGAAAAATATGATGGATGAAGGATTTTATTAAAGTAAACCATTATCTCAACATAAGTCAAATCAAAAAACTTGTTTATTAAAACAAGTTTTGACCTAAACATAAATATTTTTGGCATCAAACCACACAAAAACAGAACAGCCGACAACAAGATATGGCTACCGTCGATGAGAGAGATAATTCAGTCCTAATAATAAAAAAAAGTCTTAATGCTAAAACCTTCTTTGACAAATTAATTTTTCTATCGAAAAATGGAAGGAAAAATTCTGTGACCTGGGTTCAAACCAGCAACCTCGACTATCATGGCCGATGCCTCTACCAGTTGGGCTATCGCAGACACCCGGACACCTTTAAGTTGTAAGACACCTTGTTGCAGACCAAAAATAAAATAATAAACAATTCAATGGAACCATTCCACATAGTCTCCCTTAGCTTTCGAGGCCATCCCGGCTCTCATCATCAGAGGATCACACTGATTCAAAGAACACATTGGAGTTCCTCGATGGGAAAATGTGTCAACATTGTGGAAAAAGTCAAGTGCCATTAATAATTAGATGGTTTCACCTCTGCTTTGGCTGCTATCCTCACGAAGAACTTCTAGGAAGGTTTTAGCAATAAGACTTTTTTTATTTTTAGGACTGAATTTATCTCTCTCATTGACGGTAGGTGGAAGGAATATCGGATTGAGGAGAGCTTCTGCGTTGTAACTGACATACAAACGATCAGAAACTTTTTCTTGTTTTTTTTCAACAGTCTCTGGGAATTTTTTTTTCTTACTCTGAGCACACGCTTTCGTCTGAAAACAAACTTGAAGCATTTATAAATAAATACATGAATAAATGGCTCTTAATGAAATTTGATTTTTAATAATTTTTCCTTATTCATAATGAATACTGTATATAAAGAAGAGTACTATATTAACGAAATTAAGTGAAAATAGAGAGATTTTTTATTTAATATAAATTTTAGCGATATATTAATCATCATTTATATTATTTAATAAGTTTTTAGCATTTAATATAGGTTCAGTTTTCATATTATACGGAGTGGAAGGCGATTTTCACGTCTGTATTTATTTTCTTCGGTAAGAGTTGGTTTTATTGAGGAAGATGTACAGTACATTTAAATACTTTCCTCCTTGAAGTTTCAAAAATGCTATGACAGTATTTATTTATTTTTGAAATAAATAATCAACTTCCCATTTTGATTTAAGGGAATTAATTTAATTTTCTTTAAGTTTTGAGAAAAATCTTTTCTTTTTACGTCCACATTTAACAATGCTTTTTGAGTTAACATTGAAAATTAAGCTGCCAGATGTTTTATCAGCTTTGCTCGGTTCCGTAAACGAGATGTATTTCGACGAGGCATATTAAATTTTTTTGAGGCAGCGAGTATAGCATCGTGCTCTAGTTTATCATCTTTACAACGTTGTAAAACATTGAAGAACACCATTACTCATGCAATTTTTCAGTTCTGGTATTTTACTGTTAACTTTCAAATTATCAGCCATTATTTCAATTTTATACCCTGGTATAGTTATGGAAATGTCAAATTTTTGAGATTCATTCATTCATTGTGAAATCAGCCTACTCTTCCATAAAAGCAATCAAATAATTTTGTTAGTTGATTTAAAGCGAGGCGATCTAGAAACAGTATCAATAATCGCATTTATTATACAGGGTTATTCAAAATGATGGACTCAATTTAATTCATCTTTATTTCAATTAAAGATAGATTGTATATAAGGAGGGGGGAGGGGGGCACAATGAACATTTATAACCTCTATTTGTAAACATTAGAACCTTCTCTCTCTATTGATGTGCAGATTATTCATATACAATTTATATTTCAAGAAATAAAGATGAATTAAATTGAGTCTATCATTTTGAATGATCCTATATATAAATTTGACAATTATATATCATTTAATGCTGAAATTCAATACAGTGCTTCAAATGCATAAATTTTATACAAAACTTGTAAGTAGAATGTATTTACACCAAAGCTGTGTTAATAAAAAAGCAAATAAATCAATAAAAACGTTTATTAAAACAACTTTTGTTAAAACAAAACATTTTGATGATACACATACAAATAAAAACTTAACTTTACAAATGTTACATAGTGAACATGAACATATTCATTGCAATAAAGCTGCAAATCTAAAAAAAATCTGATCACATAAAACAATCAATGCAACAGAAACAATAGAAAAACTGCTTAATGTCCAGATTATAAAATATATAGACAAAAAAAACCACAAGGTAAAAGACGGTTTTAAAAAAAGTAAAAAAAATCCCTACATATTATTGCTACATCTGAAAGACAGGATTGAATAAATGCAAACACTGTCCCTGGTTATTTGAGATTATTTGAAATGGTTGAATTTTTTTTTACATTTTTTGTGTGTTTGCCAGAATACTGCTTGAAAGTATAGGATTTGAAACTCTTTCTGTTCCTTTCTTTGCATGCACCTTAAGTTTGCCATACTCTTTTTTTTTGTCTTTTTATTTTCTTTTTGTTTTGTTGCTGTTTTGGCATTTTTTAAAATTTGTCTTTTTCTTTGAGATTTGTTGCCACTTTCACAAGGCAATCCTGTTAAGCGGTCGTAAGAGGCTACGCTTTGAGCCCATTTTGTTAGTTCAGATAATTTACTTTCAAACCTCAATAAAGCATTTTCGGTAAGGAGCCAGAGGACAGACCGCAAATTTCTCAAGTGAGAGTTGCAGTCATTCACCAATTTCCTTCGTTTGCTACCTCTTTTCTCCAGCTCACAATATGAAAAAACATGTTTGGTCTTCATCCCACTTTATTACTGGCCCTCCAATTTCTGTTGGTTGTTTAGTTCCTTTTGGTCTTCCAGGTTCTCACCTCTAATATCTAGTGGATTCTGAATTAATTCCTTGTCAATGTTAAAAATTGGTTTAGATAATAATCAATGATGTATTTTTTCAATGTGAAATGAAGTGAACTTAAAACCAACAATTAAGCAGTGTTTGCACAGTAGACGATTTTTTCTAAAGTCCATGCAAGTACAAGTGTTCTGGTTCTTGTTGACAGTATTTATATATGTGAAGGCACGAGAAACTTTCTAACATCAATCGTTTGAACCAACTTGGCATATTCAGGAGTAATTAAATTCATCTTTGAC
>JAHWFO010116851.1:0-23224 GCA_023313115.1 Rhysida immarginata
GGAAGTTACTACGAAGAATATAAAGACTGATGGCCTGTAAAGAGTGGGCAGGGGAATTAAAGTGTTTAGCGACAGGGGTGTCAGCATTGCTAAGGATGTCGAATTTATGTCCGGCAAATCTGGCACGTATGGTATTACCTGTTTCACCGAGATACTGTTTCGGGCATACCTTGCAATGTAACAGGTAAATTAGATTGTGAGAAGTGCATGTCAGGTTCTGGTTAATTTTGAAAGTAAAGGAGGAAGTACTGCTGGAAATGGAGGTAGCAGGATTAAGAAAATGGCAAACGCCACAAGGGTTTTCATTGCAAGGAGAACATCCCTTAGTGGAAGTGCGTGGTTTAGTAATAGCAGCATGAACCAGAATATCTTTAAAATTAGATGTCCGTTTAAAAGAGACTTTAGGTGGTTCTGATAGAATGGAATGGAGAAGAGGAGAGTTGTCAATTATATGTTGATATTTTCTTAGGATATTTTTAATGCTATTGAGAGTTGGATAATAAGGAGAACTAACGTAGGTGTGGCCATGGCTGGAGAAGGTTTAGGATTGTTGTTAGAACAGGAATTGCGATGCTTATACAGTAGCGCTCAAAAAATAGTACACTTTTATGTTTATTGCTATGATACTTTCAAAAATTAAGAACATATAACTAAACTTTGTATACATATTATCTATATAAATATACAAAAGAAAAACTAGAAATAAGGTCACTGTTATTTGTATTTGCGAGGACACCATTAAACTGCCAAAATACAAAAATCATAAAATAGTACACACGCAAAAAAAAAAATCCCAAAAATGAAGTAAATACAATGAAAAAAGAGTTAGCAGATCAATATTTTGTTGCAAAACCTTTTGCATCAATAACAGCTTCGTAGCGGGCTGGCATTGAATCAATTAGTTTAGTGATTTTGGCCATTGGAATTTTTTCCCATTCTTTTCGCATAATTACAAATTTTTCCAGTGAATTTCGTGCTTTCTGTGACTTGCAGCTGCGGTCTAATTCTTCCCACATATGCTCAATAGGATTTCGTACCTTCTTTGACTTGAACCAGTCTTTGACCACACAAGCGGTATGTTTGGAATCATTGTCTTGCTGATAAATCCATCCACGAGGCATATTTGCTTTGGCAAAAGGAAGCATATGTTGCTCTAAGATATTCTTATATACTATTTTGTCCATTATTCCATCGATCTTTATCAGCGGGCCTACTCCTTTATGACTGAAACAACCCCATACCATAGTGAATCCTCCACCATGTTTAACGATTGGTGTTTGGGATCAAATCTATGGTTTGCTGGACGGCGTACCTACTGGTTACCATCAGATCCGAATAGTAAAAACTTCGATTCATCACTAAAAAGCACTTTATTCCATTTTTTGGATGTCCTCTTCAAATGATCTTTGACAAATTTGAGGTGGGCTATCCAGTTTTTCTTGGAGATCAAAGGATTTTTCACGGGACATCTGCCAAACAAATCTGCATCCCGCAGACATCTTTTCGTGGTACTCACACTATCGTTAACCTTATGGAAGGTTGCCATTTCCTTATTAAAGTCAACTGCAGTTTTTTTCGGGTCAGCCTTAGACAGCCGTATCAAGACTTTATCTTCTCGTGGAGTTGTTGATTTTGGTCGGCCGACCCTGGCTTACAAGTTACATATCCTTACGTGCGAAAACGCTGAAAAATTCTTGCCACCATGGACTTTGGAACTTGAAATTGTTCGGAAACTGAGGTGTACGAGTTGCCATTGTTGATTGCATCTATAATGTGCTTCTTTATTGAAGATGGCAGATGAACTCGAAGCGACATGTTAAATATTGTCAGCAACAGCAAAATGTCAACATCAATATAGAGAATATGAGAAAAATCTACATAAAACTCAGTGTGTGCTATTTTATGAACTCACCTCTATCAATAATGGATGAGTCTTCAAATACTAATTAACTCTAAAGAGTTTGAATTTCTTTCAATATTCAAATGTTTATGCAGTCTATATATTATTACAAATTCTTTAATTAAAATTCAATACTTTAGAAGTTATAATGATAAAACATAAAGTGTACTATTTTTTGAGCGCTACTGTAGATAGAAGCGCGTATGAAGGATTTGGGTTAGCTAATACCGTATTACTATTATGACAGATTTGGGGTAGCCAATATCGTATTACTATTCCCCATGCAAACTATATATAAACCCGTCCGTTAGTACAACTTTCATCATCTCAGAAGGCACACTACTCATAGATGGTATCCTACTCTTTGGTGGTATAGATTGGAGACGGAACGTTAATTGAAGGCACATTCTCTTAAGGTCAGCGGTTTTTTTATATCCTATGCTTTAAGGCTGTTTTCTACAGATCTTATTCTGGAAAAGCCCTTTTCAGGGCTAGCAGTCCGACTATTCTTTACTTATTATTTTAAATTTTATCATAATGCCAGACTCAGGCAAGCGTTAAGTGGCATTACAAGCCAAAAAACAAGTGATGGTAAATATACGTATGGCGAGATATATAAAGATGCCTGTAAAGATTACAGATTTGAAGCTTTTGATGCTATAATTAAGGATAAGCTAGAGGTTTTGCGCCAAGAAATGTGCACTAAGTATGATAACTTACAAGGAAAAGTTGAGTCACTAAAAGGGAACATAACTGAAATCCACGATAAAATTGCTAATATGAATGCTGAAATATCTGCAGCACGTAATGAAGCCAACGAGAACTTTAATAAGTTGGAGCAGTTCCTCAAAGATCAATTCTCTGCTCTGTCAATGAAAGGTAATCAGCCTACAGGTGAAACTTCTGACTATCTAAGTGTGAATCCTCAGCCTATGGAAATTATCCCCTCCGGCTCAGGGAGTAATGATAACGATGGCAAAGACCCGATTAGTACAAATCGCAAGCGGCTATACAATGATACGGATAAATGGATACCTGCAAAATCTAAAAAGGCTAAAAAAGGGTTGAAAATTGACAACATTAAGGATGTTGTTGATTTAAATGATACAATCGCTGTTGCTTTTCGAGAAAGCAAGTCCGAACAGCGAAAAAATGTTGAAAAGCCAAATACCAAGAGCAGCTCCTATATTCCGCCAATCATAATACGTACTCACGGTCAGCCAATCAAGCAAATCCTGGGCGAGATTCAAAAGCATGTGGCGATTAACCTAATTACTGTACACACAGGCAGAGCAGAGACGATCAAAATAAGGTGTCATGATGAGGAAACTCATAGTAAATTGGTGTCTGGCATTAAGGCTGATAACGTGCTAAAGATTCAGCATCATCAACTGAAATCGGAAAAACTCCTCAAATACGTTATACGAAATGTAGACGTGACCTATGACCTTAACGATTTTAATGAAGACCTGAAAAAGGCCAACTACTTCCCTGAGAAAGTGATTAGGCTTAAAAAAGCCAAAGGATCAATTGATATGCCCATGATTCTGGTTCTGTTATCAAACACTGAACACAATAAGACACTTAAAAATGTGACCCGCATAGGGCCTTTAGCTGTCAGTGTTGAAATGTTTCGAGGTAATAAGAAACCTTTACAATGCTATAATTGTTTGCGATTTGGCCATGTATCTATGGGTTGCACGGAATCCCCCCGTTGTAACAAATGCGCTAAAGATCATCAGTCAAAAGACTGCCCAAATGTAAAAGGACAAGATCCCCCAAAATGTATTCGATGTAATGGACAACACACCTCCAGTTACACAAAATGTCCTAAATATCCGCAAGTCAGGAGAGTGCAAAGTGCTAAAGTGTCCCCGGAGATTTCCTATGCCTCAATGGTCTCCAAACAAGATAAGAGCATTAACGTGAATGATTTTCAAGAAATGTATAAACAAATTGGCAGTGTATGTAATTTGTTAAACGAACTGGGCAAGAAAATGCCACTGATGAGTGGAATACTTACGAATAAACACTGACAGTATGGCTGATCGATGTTATTCTATTACAAATCGAGGTAAACTTCGTTGCGTAATATGGAACGCCAGGGGGGTCCCCCGGAGGCGTATTGAGTTTTACAACTTCCTAATCCAATGGGATATAGACATAGCATTTCTATGTGAGACACACTTAAGGCCAGACCGCGACTTTAGGCTACCTGGTTACTGTGTCTATCGTAAAGACAGAATTCTTCCCACTACAGTAAAGTCCCCGTCAGGTGGGTCAGCAATTATTATTAAGAAAGGCATTCATCATCGGGAGGAACCAACCCGAGACTATATGGGAATGGAAGCTGCCTCTGCTATCATTACTGATGCCATACTGGGAGAAGTGAAACTAGTGGCTCTATATAATGCGCCCAAGCATAAATTCGATGCCAATGAGCTTGACGAGCTGTTTTCCGGGAATATTCCCGTTATTATGGCGGGAGACCTGAACGCTAAACACTCGCACTGGAATTCAAGATGCCATAACCAAAACGGTGTCCTTTTGTATGGCTACGTGCAAAAGCAATCTGATATTATTGCAGTAGGCCCTGTGGATGATACATATTATTGTGATCATTCTCCTTCAAGCGATGTACTTGATATTGTGTTGTTGAAGGGCTTCTACAAATCATTCAGTATCTATACTGTCAATGATCTATCCTCAGACCATAAACCAGTTGCACTAAATTTTGATAACGTAAACATTGACCTCAAAGAAGAACTGAGGCTCAAACAAGACTGGAAATTTTTTAGAGAAATTCTCAAAAAAGATGACGACCCACTAAATAACGTACATAGTACGAGCGACATAGATACCAATGTGAAAAGGCTTACTAAACGTATAAATGCAGCTATTGACTCTAGTGCTTCACCGTTAGAGTCGAAGCGAGCAGATCACCTTGATCTCACCCCAGAAATCAAACAATTAATTGAGCAAAGGAATAAGGTTAGAAGGCAGTGGTACCGAACTCGTGATTCATGGCTTAAGACCAAGTATAATAGGCTCACAAGAAGAGTTCACGAGGAGGTAAAAGCACTTCGTAATGCCAGATGGAATGATAAAGTTAAGAGTCTGTCGACCCACGATAACTCTATGTGGTGCATGGTTCGAGCCTTGCAAAACAAGAAAGCCATTAATATCCCACCTCTGTTAGCCCAAAATGGCAAATTCATCACGAATGATGATGATAAAGCGCAGCTTCTTGCAAGTTCACTTTCAAAACAGTTTGTCACGCCTACTGATGGTCGGCAAATAGGACTTGATATGTCTGAGAAGGTAAAATCCTGCATAACTGGCTTCTATAATATTCACGGCAATGAATTCCCAAAACATAGCATTGATGTAAATGAAGTCCTAAGCATCATTAAAAATTTAAAAACGAGAAAAGCTCCAGGTAAAGACTCTATTAAGAACACTGCTTTGAAAAATTTACCTCCAAATACAATTCAAGATATTGCAAAAGTGATTAACGACTGCTGGAAGAACACTTACTTCCCGGATGCTTGGAAGCAATCAGTTGTCTTAAGCATTCCTAAGCCAGGACAAAATCCTGCAAATCCTGTTAGCTACAGGCCCATCAGCTTGTTACCATCAATTTCCAAAATCCTGGAAAAAACAATTCTCAAGAGATTCATTGAGCACTGTGATGCCAACGATCTCATCCGCGATGAACAATTTGGCTTTCGCCTAAACCATTCCTGCCAACTCCAAACATGGAGGCTCGCAGCGGATATCAATGAGCCCCTTAATCTCTCTATGTACTGTGGGGTCGTTTTTCTCGATGTACACAAAGCCTTCGACCAAGTCTGGCACGATGGTCTTATTTTTAAAATGATTATGGATGGATTTCCTCAAGACATAATTACTCTGATACACTCGTTTCTCTCCAACCGGTTCTTTCAGGCCAGAGTTGGAGATAGTCTATCTCCTATGTATGAAGTAAAAGCTGGTGTCCCACAGGGTTCAGTCCTGGGGCCAGTATTTTTCAATTATTTTATGCGAGCCTTTCCAAGTCCTTCTAAATGTAAGCTCTTTTTTTACGCATATGACGCTGCTATACTGACCTGTGCTCGTCAACCAGCCGTAGTAGTCTCGCGGCTGCAGAAGGCTCTAAAGGAGTGTGAAAGCTGGTTTAGCAAGTGGAGGCTAAAATTGAATGTAGACAAATGCATGTGCAAGGCGATGTTTGTCTCCAAGAAGAGAAAGAGATCATTAGATTCTCTAACACTATATGGCAAAAAACTGGACTGGGTTGAAACTTATAAATATCTTGGTGTTGTTATTGACTCTAAACTTACCTGGACTCCCCACGCAACTTATGCGTTGAATAAGGCCAGGAGAGCCAAGTTTAGCTTGATTGCTCTGCTGGGCCGGAATAGTGCTCTAAACATTGATAATAAACTCCTACTCTATAAGGTCATTGTTCGGACTATCTTGACCTATGGTATGCCCGTCTGGGCCACAATATGTAAGACTAGGTGGAAAGAACTGCAAACGTTCCAAAACGTTACCCTTAGGACTATTGCGCAAAAAGATCGGAGAATTGTTCGCAATTCCTCCATTTATAATGACTTCAACATGACTCATATTGGCAAATACGTTCAAGGGATCATGGAATCCATGCTGCCCAATATAGAAAATCATAGCAACGAGCTAGTCTCGGGCATTTTAAAGCATCCTATGCATAGAAAGAGATATCGTGATCCAAGGCATATACTTGATATTAATTTTGAAGACATTGATAATGTCTTATTTCCAGATTACTGGACTTCATAGGTCGTGTTTTTATCTATTACTAGTGGTCTGCTTCTAGTCTAGACAGTCGTCAATCAAAATTTCCTCCACCAAGAGGAGGCAATTTTCTTTCATACTTTGGATGACCCTTGTGGGTACATCAGGCTTCTTTTCTAGCTCAGTGTATTTCCCTTGGAATATGATTATGAAGGGTGAGATTATGTAAGCTATGCTTCAAGTTCCACTTGAATACCGATACACTACACTGTTCGATTGTCGATTGTCGTACAACTTTCATAACTTCAGGATAATTCTCTAATGTTCTATTTGCTTTTAGAGAATTATCCTTTTTTGCTTTGATAAAGGATAGTCTCTATCCGAAACGTCAGCTTTTTATTTTGATTTTGATTAATTATTTTTTTTATTATATCTTATTTTTTATTTAATTTGTATTTTTAATTAATAACTATTATTTAACTGTAGTGAAGAGTTACTGTATTCCTTGCTGCTATGGAAAATATTGTCCATGAACTGAATCTACACGAGTCTGTATAGATGTTTATAATTTACGTTTCCACAAGAGAATAAATAAGAATATAAAAAAATGTTGTTTTGTTTTATTTTGGCTTTTCATTTTTTTGAGTTCCCTAGATAATGACTACTTTAAATTCTACTTTGAAATCTTGTGGGAATCTGGTTTTTTTTTAGGTAGATGATGGGGGTTTTTGATATTTCGATCTGGCAACACTGGTGATAGTTGTTAATTAATATGACAGGTAAGCTAATGATTGGAGGTACGATCCATTAACTCATAGCGCTGTACAATGTTGTTAATTCTCCTGGCTAATGCAGCGTACTTCCTTTTTGGACGTTGCTCTGTGCCAGTGCATGACTGCAGAACTGACACCTTGTGTAATTGACAATCATTACGTAGACCATTGAAAAATGTCCACATTGTTGGGTGATGACACGAGAAGAGAGATTGGAGAGATAACGTCCTCCAACTTTCCACAGCGTTGTTTGTTCGTACAGCACCGCCGATAACGTCCCGGTATTTATTCCAAGTATCTGGAGGGAATAAAACTGAAGCATAGTTATCGCCTCTACCGCGCAGTGTACGACCACCTACATACGTATTCTCGGAGTACGATAGAAGTTCTGATATGCAATCAAAGGAATCGACAACGTCCTCTTCACGAATAAAGGCCTGGGAAGCATCTGACCATTCCATGTAAGTCGTCGTTTTGGTCATAGTCAGTTTTCATACCCTATTCAGTGACTTTCCGCAATAGCGCTTGACTGAAGTGAAAATAACACCTCGTTACTCTAAATGACTGAAACTTCAAAAAATAATTAAATATACAGGGTTTCCTAAATGTCTAGCATTATGATGTATATCACTGTCCAGAGAGGATGCATTAGATAGAAAAAAACGTCTTTTAGCAACTGGACCGTGGGCTTTCCATTTCCGACCTCAAAAGTGACCTTCAAAGTTATCTTCAAGGTGATTCAAACCTAACTTTTTTCCTATCAGATATAGAAGAGAATTTCCAATTACGAATTGTAGATCACCCCAAAATTAGTCTATATCCATGTTTACTTTAACTGATTCATAGAAAATTTGTGTTAGATATATGAGGATGAAGATTGGTATGCCAACCGGATCTTATACCCTTAGATTTCTTCCTTTGGGTGTATTTATAGGAAAAAGAGTATGCCACACAATCCAGGACATAGCGTGAACTTCAAGGACGAATTGAAGTGGCCATTAGGCAAATTCCTTCCATGATAATGACAGCTGCCCAAAAGGCAATCACCTATCGCGCACAGTTAGGCCTTGCAGCCGAAGGCCAACACTTTGAACATACATTAAAATAACCTATGTTCGATTTTGGAACTCAGGAGTTAATGCTTAATGAACTGTAAGGGGTGGTTTAACACAAAACCGAAGTGGTTATACGAGAAACCAAAGTGGTTATACTAGAAACCAGAGCACTGCGACTCTATGAGTCTATTGTACTATCCCCCAATTAACGACTGCCACAGGAAACAATAGCAGCCGGGACGGACGGCTTAACGTGCCCTCCGAAGCACGGGGGGCGATGGACGTTTCCAGGCGGTCACCCAACCTGTAATTAACTGCGCTCAAGGTTGCTTAATTCCACCAATACGTTAAGAAAGGCGAGACAACCGAGCTACACCTGCCCCCAACTCAGGACTTAAGTTTGATGTAGTATTCAACTTTTTTAAAAATAAACATCTCATTAATTGATGTGTCTGTGACTTCTCGACATGATGGTGGGAGGGTAGCATACCAATCTTTATCTTCATTTATCTCACACAATTTTGCTATGAATCAGTTACAGTAAACATGGATTTAGACTAATTTTGGGGTGCTATATAAATTCGTAATTGCAAATTTTCTTCTATCTCTGATAGGGAAAAAGTTACGATTTGAATGACCTTGAAGGTCACTTTTGAGGATGGAAATGGAAAGCCCACGATCCACTTGCTAGAAAACGTTTTTGTTCTATCTAATGCATCGCCTCTGGACAATGATATACATCATAGTGCTAGACTTTTCGGACCCCCTGTATAAAAGTGAATGTTTATTTGTATGTTACATATGCGTTCCTATACAATTCATCAGATTATGATGAAACTTTCACACTTCATCTTAAAAGCAAGAGGAAGGTCACTGTTTACCTGAGATTTCGAAAAAACAATTATTTTCGAAAATACAAATGAATTTTTATTGAATGAATTTTTCTTTTTGGTCAATAAATTGCGCCATCTTTCTAAAGAATTCTAGCGGATTGTTCGAGCTCTTTTTAATGGCATTTTGCAACATCTGAATGTGACTATTCCGACGAAGTGAATACATGAAAAAAGCTTAGAATAAAAATAGTAAAACTTCATATTGAAAATTCTGGAAAATATTGAAAATGCTCCCAATGGGTTGCCTATGCAACTACGGTTCTTTAGCAGTTCAACTCGACTTCGCTGATGTTGCGATCACAGAGTAAAGAAATATGCAGAACGGCCTTGCCCTACTTCCACCGTTCATCTCGAATGAAGCCAAAGCAGCAGAGCTGCAGTCGCCATATTAGTGGCAAAAGAGCAGGAAATCCACCCCTTTCAGAGAGCAGACAGTAGTAGCTTTCTTTACGAACTTAAGTAATTCAAAAAAAAATTCACGTAAAAAAACTCCTGGCGTGCTGAAGAAGTAATAAAAAAGCTGATCACATGTTTATTCATGTGTTTCATTACACTCACTCACTTTTAGCCGTGTTTAGCTGAGAAAGGATTTGCTTCCCAATGGGCTTCAAGTTTGGCGCCAAGGATGGCTCCGAGATTGGCGCCAGAATTTCATATTTTTTCGAAAAACAAAGAAAAAATATTTTTGACAATTCTCAGGAAGGCAGTGTTCTTTCACTTGCTGTGAAGTTCTATTGTGAAGTTCAAACTCTCAGCTTTTCACAACATTGCTACCAAAGAGTAAATAAATAACAGTTATTTCTTTACTCTGTGATCGCAACATCAGCGAAGTCGAGTTGAACTTTTAAAGAACCGTAGTTGGAAAAGGAATCCATTGGGATCATTTTAAAAAAAGTGTTTTCGAATTTTCAATATGAATTTTTACTATCTTTTTTCTAAGCTTTTTTCATGTATTCTTTTCGTCGGAATAGTGATCATTCAGATGTTGCAAAATGTCATCAAAAAAGAGCTCGAACATTCCGCTAGAATTTTTTATAAAGATGGCAAAATCTGTTGACCAAAAAGAAAATCTATTCACAAAAACATCCATTTTTATTTTCGAAACTAATTGTTTTTTCGAAATCTCACGTAAACAGTGACCTTCCTCTTGCTTTGAAGATCAAGTGTGCAAAGTCTCATCACAATCGGATGAATGGTATAGGAAGGCATATGTAACAAACAAAAAAACATTCACTTTTATACATCTAGAGGATTTTTCTCCAATTTTTTACGATATCGGACTTAATAATAATTTTGCTAAATTGTAATTTATTTAATCACGCCTTATTGAAAAACGAACTGTTCATGGAACTTTGTCTGAATTAAGGAAATGAACTTTTATAGAATATGTCTTTCTATTTAATAATACCTTCAATCAATCTTGAACTTGTTACTCTAAGAATAAAGTGAAAATTACAGTATTTTTGCAAACTCGTCTTTCTTGTTACCATTAGATTTAGCCACTTTTTTATTGACCTTTGAAAATTCAGGTGTGGGGCAAAACAGCCTGCACACGTCATTGCATTGACTGGTGAACCCGTTGGAAAATACTGGGTGTTATGTATGACATCGCAACTGTCCACGCTCCGCTGGCCCCACGAATATCAACATCTGATACGGGGGTGGAATAAACAAGGGTTTTCAAGTAGCTCTACAAAATGTGTAAGAGATTCATAAACGTAACTGTATTCAGATGATGTGTAGGACAACGTCGCATTGTTGTATCTTCAGAGGGAAGCGTTTGAGACCCTATGTTCATGGGACATGTATTGCTTCTCTGGCTACAAGGAACTCATGCTGTAAGTTTGTATAGACCATTTCGATACACCCTGTATATACAATTGATTAGCAAAATAACAGCAGGTAATGTTAAATTATATAAAAATTATTTAAATATCTCTTAAAATGGATATACATTTGTGGACACAGCATTTATTCCTTGTTTATTCTTCTACATCATATCTTTGTTCATTTTTCTATAAGGTCTATAATCAACATTAACATTATAAGCTGGTTTTGCCAGAAACCAGTAGATATCCTGGTAAACCACTAGAATTGGCAACAATGGAGAAAATATCAGGAGGAAATATAAATCATCAGTAGACCAGAAGTAGGAATTAGAAACCAGTAGATCTACTCATGAACCAGTAGACCTGACATCACTGATCACATCGATAAACAAATGGTGTCGCCCTCAAAAGTCTTGGATTGAACGAATGCTGCACACAGTGAAAGCGCATGGTTAAAACTTTAAATAGGCAACAATACACAAAATAGTTGTATTTAGAAATATGCACCAACACTCGAAATATTCAAAAATATACGCTAAATCCAGAAATATGAATTTTTATGCATAATAAAGATTAACTGCTTAAAAACCTCAATTAAATGAATTACTAGCTTGGAAAAAATATCCATTATATGCACAAACCGAACCCAAATATTTAGATACTATAATACTAAAGGTCTGTCTTAAATGACTGGTAAAGTTTTGTATCATTTATATTATTTTGAATCAATTTAATTTTGAAAAAACATTGAATTTTTGAGATGCAATTAAACTTAAATTTTAGTTGTACATTTTAAGGCTTCATTAGTGATGTATTTTGAGTAGATTTGTAATAGTTTTTCCCTTAGAGAATATAATTTTTATTATTTATTCAATTCCTTATTAAAAGTGCCTGAAATGGGGAGGATGCGAGGCATTTAAATTGTAGTGGCACCCGTAAACACATTTATGAAATTAAATTTTCAATTAGGAAAACGAAGTATTAAGTAGCAAGATCAGTTTTAACATCTATTTTTTAAATTCTGTAATGCTACGCGTCCACTGCCAAAAATATCCTAGTTATTTAAGTTCTAGAACTTAAAGATTCAGTTTTTTTTTAAAACTTCAACCTTTTGTGGTGTCCACTGCAGAGGAAAAGAACTAGTTTATTATGACGATGTTTTTACTGTCCTCGAGTCAGCCTTGTCATATTGTCCATTTTGTGATCGAAGTGGGCCGTCGGTCGCAGCTTACGATGCGATAAAACTAAGATAAATAGATGTTTACAAAAGACAAATGTCTTCGGCCCGTAATATGCAAACGGCCCGGCGATGAATTTATGATTTCTTTCGTTATGTTTATTTCTAAACACACCACAAAATAGGGTCCTAGCAAAATTTTTCTGTGAGGGAAGCGAGGGGATCTGCCGCCATTTTAAACGAAGATGAAAACATCACGGTTATGACTCATTTGTCTTAGTTATGACGTCAATAACTCAGATATTTTTCCCTAACTTTTTTATCTAGGTTAAATAACCAGGTTTTCTTTATAACTGGGATCTTTTGTAATGGACATCCACAGATAACCTGGATATTAAAGATCAAAACTTAAAAAACTAGGTTATTTCTGCCAGTGGACGCGTAGCATAAGAATATAATGCAAATTTTAACCAAAATATTGTATGCACATAGAACAACACTCTTAACCACCTTAACACTACAAGGGCTTTTGCAGTCTTTGTCGTAAATTGTATAACTCCTAGAAATTCTAGACCATATAATAATACTCAAGCATGAGATATTGTTCCTTTCATAATCCTCATTAAGGATTCTGAAGAAAATATAAAAAATATAAATTAAATTTAAAGTGATTTAATGGAAAGAAGAAAAAAAAAGAATTGACAAGGGATAAGTTTGAACCAATTCTAAGCAGGATATAAGTGAAAATTGTTAAGTAAATAAAAATAATAATAAAAATATATGATAATATGCTATTCTGCTTTTAATTTTTTAAATTAACAACTCTGCATTTTACGGATAAATTTTGATAACTGTCATACAAGAATGTCTACAATGGCATTTGAAGGATAGGAAAAAAAAGAAATATGTTAGCCACATTTATATAAAATCAGCGAAAGACTATGTTACAAACAAAAGTATGGAGAGAGATGTGTATCAAATATCTAACAATGACGATCGGGTGGGTTATTTCTATAGTCTATCGAGCCGTAACCACCGAGAGAGAAGGCCTCTGCGATGAAACGTAATACATTGTTACATCATCATATTTAGGGCATTGTTATTCCTATTTCTACCAATAATAAGCCATAAATTTGCCCTAACTATAATGATGAAACAAAGTATTACTTTTCATCGCAGAGTCCTTCTCTCTCGGTGGTTATAATCTAGCTTTCGTTTGCGCGAAATGTGATGGACATTTCAATTGTTAAGTATTGTTTAATTTTTGTTGTAACAGTGTTCAGCAATTGAAACGGCCATCACATTTCGCGCAAACTAACACTGGATGGACTTTAGTAGATGATAAAATTTGAATTCTCTAAAGACTTATATACGCTTTTCATTGACTTCCAAAAGACTTATGATAGCATATACAGAAATGTCCTATGGAATACAATGCTAGAATTTGGCATACCTAATAAATCGGTAAATCTAGCAAAATTATGCATGACTGAGTCAAAAAATAAAGTTAAAATAAATAATGGTTTGTCAGAGAGCTTTGAACTTAATATAGGTCGAAAACAGGGAGATGCACTGTCCCGAATGCTATTCAACTCAGCACTAGAAAAAATTGCAAGGAAAGTGAAAGAAACAGGAAGAGGAGGCTACTTAAATGGACTCCATCAGCTCTTTGCCTATGCGAATGATATCAGCTTGATAGCTGAGAGGATAGAAGACCTACAGTTTATGGCAAAGGGAAGCAAAAACATTGGGGCTCAAAATTAACACACAAAAAACAAATTTTCTACACCTTAGTCATTACACAGAATTAGAGAATGTGGATTTCAAAGTAGCAGAATCTACGTTTGAGTAGGTAAACTATTTTAAATATCTCGGAAGCATCTTCAATAATATCTTTCTATATATACCGGGTGTTCAATTTATCTGAAGACATTGAAATATCTCGAGAACCACACATCAGATCCAAAAAGTGTGGAAAGAAAAATGTTCGTCTCGATCGGGGACATCTAATGATACCACCTGGAGGTGGGGGAGGGAGGAGTTAAATTTAAATGGGAACCCCCATTTTTTATTGCAGATTCGGATTCTGCAGATCAAATTACCCCAATTTGACCTACGATTCGAGTCATTTCGGTCACAGATGGCGCTGTAATCGACAAAAATTAAAATGGGTAAAAAATCGTTGAAAAATGGCGATATCTCCAGAAATATGTATCAGATCAGCGAAATAAAATTAAATGTTTATGATGTTCTTACAAATGCTACTTAATGACACCATAATTGTCCACCCATCCCCACTCCCGAGGGGTTGGCAAGCGAATTATGTCAACATTTCGCACACACCCGTACACACATGTATGTATTTCATGCGCCCCTCGTTTTTCATAGATAAAATTCTTCAGGACAAAGATAATTATTCTCTACTTTAAAACGTGGTTTTTTAAAATTTTTTATTTTTTTAAAAATTATTTTGCTGATCTGATGCTTATTTCTTGAGATATCGCCATTTTTGAACGATTTTTTTTACCCATTTTGATTTTTGTCGATTACAGCGCCATCTGTGGCTGAAATGATTCGTAGGTCAGATTGAGGTAATTTTTTCTAGAGAATCCGAATCTGCAATAAAAAAATGAGGGTTTCCATTTAAGTTTTTTTACTTATCCCTTCCCCACATGACAACATTTTTCATTCGACACTTTTTTTGATTCGATGTGTGGTTCTCGAGATATTTCAATGTCTACAGATAAATTGAACACCCGGTATAAAGAAGGATGTTTGTTTGTGGGTTGGTTTGTGGGTTTGTTTGTGGGTTTGTTTTTTATACAACTCTACAGTTTTATTCCGATCTTGATGAAATTTTGTATACATGAACTTCAAAGCAAGAGGGATGTCACTGTCTAACTCAAATTTCGGAAAAATAATAATTATTGATAAAAAATCGATATTCATGGTTATGGCAGGGCATATTAATGAGAAATATCTCATGACCAACAATGCAAGGCAAAGACTGTGCAACAATAGGTATCAACAATGGTATCAACAAGCAATTCACAAACACTCAATATATATCTCATAAGCTACAATGAAAAGCAAAGTTTCTGCAATATATATAAATTTCAATTACTCACAATGCATAGAATTCCTGTTATTCAGGCTTCTTTTAGAAAAGAGAGTTCTTAGTACTTAACAATCTCTTGAAAACTTATAAAAATGATCAGTAACTGGAGATAATGGAGAGTTAGCAGACTATTGAGAAAGAGTGGAAAGACGACCGAGGATACACTCCTTTAGCTCCGTGCTGTAGTGAGCAAATGGTAAGCATGTCAATAGAAGAATCGACGATCGCTAGACTACATAAAGAGAGGAATGTCCAAGTTTTGATTCAAGACATCGAGAAAAGAAAGGGAAATCCATGAACATCAAGTGTACAACTAAAGTAAGATTATGTGATTAAGAAATTATTTTGACTAGCAGTGGCATCCTTGGAGAGGTCCATCCATTGTGAGCCTTTAAAAAATAAAATTTTCAAATTTTCATTAAGAATTTTTACTGTAACAAGAACAGCAAGAAACCACTATTCCACATCAGATGTTTATTGCAACGTATGCGCATTTCGGCAGCCAAGCTGCCTTCCTCAGCGTATACAAGAACTTGATCAGACAAGAGAAGTTTCCATAATCTCCCGCTTCATAATCATATTCCAAGGGAAATACACTGAACTGGAAAAGAAGCCTGATGTACTCACAAAGGTCATCCAAAGTATGAAAGAAAATTGCCTCCTCTTGGTGGAGGAAAATTTGATTGACGATTGTCTGAACTAGGAGTATATTACATAGTAAGCCACAGAAAAAACGAAAGAATTTATGAAACCCAGTAATCTGGGAAGATGACATTATCAATGTCATCAAAATTGACATGAAGGATATGTCTTGGATTACGATGCCTTTTTCTATGTAGAGAATGTTTTAGAATGCCAGAGACTAGATCATTATCATGATTTGCCATAATAGGCAGCACGGTTTTCATGAGCTCTTGAACATATTTCCCGACATGGGTCATATCGAAATCATTATGAATGGAGTAATTGCGAGCAATTCTCCTATCTAATTGTGCAATAGTCCTTAGGGTAATGTTCTGGAAAGTTTGGAGTTCCTTCCATCTTGTCTTGCAAATCGTAGCCCAGACGGGCATGCCATATAGCAAGATGACACGAACAATTATTTTGTATAACAGTAGTTTGCTATCAATACTGAGGGCACTGTTACGACCCAACAGAGCAATTACGCTAAACTTTGCTTTTTTGGCCTTGTTCATCGCATAAGTCACATGCATATTCCATGATAGTTTTGAATCAATAACAACGCCAAGGTACCTATAATTACCAACCCATTCCAAGTATTTGCCATATAACTTTAAGGAGTCAAGATTTCTCCTTTTCTTCTTAGTGATAAACATTGCTTTGCATTTGTCTACATTCAGTTTTAATCGCCACTTGCTAAACCAGATTTCACATTCTTTAAGGGCTTTCTGCAAACGTGATACAACAACACTAGGCTGGCGCAGCATCATCCGCATAAAAATATAGCTTGCAGTAAGAGATTTCAGGGAAATCACGTATATAGTAATTGAACAGAACTAGCCCCAGCACTGATCCTTGTGGGACACCGCCATTTATCTCACAGGTATCAGATAATTCACCTCCAACCCTGGCCTGAAAAGACCTGTTGGACAGAAATGAGTGAACTAGACAAATTAAATCATGTGGGAAACCATCAGTTATCATTTTATAAATAAGGCCTTCATGCCAGACCTGATCAAACACTTTATGAACATCTAAGAAGATGACACCGCAATATATCGAAAGATTAAGAGGAGTGTTAATATCCGCTATAAGTCTCCAAACTTGGAGCTGGCAAGAATGTTCTGCCCGAAAACCAAATTGTTCTGCACGGATGAGATTATTGGTTGTGCAGAAATCTAAGAATCTTGTGAGAATTGTTCTCTCCAAGACTTTGGATATAGAAGACAGCAAACTGATGGGCCTGTAGCTTACGGGGTTTGCAGGATTTTGACCGGGTTTAGGGATACTCAGGACAAAAGACTGTTTCCATGTATCTGGAAAGTAACAGTTATCCCAACAGTCGTTTATAATTTTAGTGATATCACTACTTACATTTTGTGGTAAGTTTTTTAAGGCATTGTTATTAATAGTTTCTTTACCTGGTGCCTTCTTTTTCTTGAGTTTCTTAAAGCAATTTTGAATCTCAGCTACCTGTATTTTATGTTTGGCCACATGATGGCTATTGTTGTAATACTATGTTATGCTGCTTTCTACCATTTTGGATATTTCTAGTCCTTCTGGACGATCATCCTTTGGAGTTACAAATTGTTTTTTAAGTGAATCAGCAATAAGCTGTGCATTGTCTTGGTCATTTGTTATGAAATGTCCATTAGTGTGTAAAAGCGGTGGAATGTTCATGACCTTTTTGTTTTGTAAGGCTCGAATCATGCACCATATAGAATTGTCCTGGGTTGACAAACTCTTCACCTTCTCATTCTATCTATCGTTACGAAGTTTATTTACTTCCTCATGTACTCTTCTGGTAAGTCGGTTATATTTGGTTTTAAGCCACGGCTCTCGTGTTCGGTGTCATTGCCTCCTTACCCTGTTCCTTTGATTGCTGGAGTAAGATCGAGATGATCAGGCCGTTTCATGTCTACTGGAAAAGCACAAGCATTGATGGCTTCAGTAATACGTGTAGTGACCCTTTCAATATTTATGTCTATCTCTTCCGTACTATGCACGTCATTGAGTAGATTACTGTCATTTTTGAGAAGATCTCTGAAAAGTTTCCAATCTTGTTTAAGCCCCATTTGTTCTCTGCAGTCAATATTGAGATTTTCAAAATTCAGTGCGACCGGTTTATGATCTGAAGATAAATCATCAACAGTAAAAATATCGAATGACTTATACAAGCCTTTCAGCAAAACAATATCAAGGACATCACTTGTAGGTGAGTGGTCACAGTAATACGTGTCGTTTACAGGAGTTATCGAATTATATTAGTTGTACTCTGTATATATCTAGATAATTTGACACCGTTCTGATTATGACGTTTGGAGTTCCACTGCGAGTGCTTAGCATTCAAGTCTCCCGCCATTACCACTGGGATACTCCCAGAGAATAGCTCATCGAGCTCGTCAACATCGATCTTATGCTTGGGAGAGTTGTAAAGAGCCAGGAATTTAACATCGCCAACAATAGTATCCGTGATAATAACAGAAGCAACCTCCATTCCTGTATACATTCGTATGAGGTCTTCCCGATGCCGAATGCCTTTTTTTAACGATAATTGCTGCACCTCCAGATGAGTTTTTGACATTGGGAGTAATAATTCTATCTTTGCGATAGACACAGTAGCCCGAGATTCTGAAGTCCTGGCCCGGCTTTAGATGTGTCTCACAAACAAATGCCACGTCTATATCCCATTTAATTAAATATTTATAAAACTCAATACGCCTCCGGGGAATTCCCCTGGCGTTCCATATGACGCAACGAAGCTTTCCTCTGTTAATAACAGTATAGCGTCGATCAGCCATAATCTCAGTGTTTGCTCGTAAGAATTCCACTCATTTGTGAATATTTTTTGCCTAATTCATTATACAAATGGCATATACTGCCTAGTTGTTTGCACATGTCTTGAATGTCATTTATGTTAAATCTTTTATCCGTTTTTGAGACTATTGAGGCATAGGATGTCTCCGGAGTAACTTTACTTGGGACTCGTTTGACTTGCGGATATTTTGGGCATTTTGTATAACTGGATGTGTGCTGCCCATCGCAACTTATACACTTTGGAGGATCCTGTCCTTTAACATTTGGGCAGTCTCGTGACTGGTGGTCTTTAGCACATTTGTTACAGCGAGGGGCTTCAGTACACCCTAGAGATATATCACCAAACCGTAAGCAATAAAAGCATTGTAATGGTCTCTTATTTCCACGGAACATTTCGATGGATACAGCTAAGGGTCCTACGCGAGTAACATTTCTTAGAGTCTTATTGTGCTCTGTGTTCGCTAAGAGAATCAGAATCATGGGCATATCTATGGATTCTTTAGATTTTTTAAGTCTAATCACTTTCTCAGGAAAATAAAGTAGAAGACAATCGACAATCGATCAGTGTAGTGAAAAAGGAGTACGAGTGGTCCAGGAGCCTTTAACTCACTTTACACGCTCGCCCAAAAAGTAAACCAAACGAGGTACACTGAAGTAGGAAAGAAGCCTGATGAACCTCTTTTAAGTCTTCCAGAAAAGAGTCCCTTCATGGTAGGGACGAGAATCGGGTTGTGGATTGACGAATAGCGAGTCCGAAAAACTAGGATCTAGTAGATCCAGTAGTTAGGGAACTCGGCCTTGTTAATGTTCTCGAAATTGACATCCAAGATATGACGGGGTCTTCGAAACCTGAGGGAACCCCTGATAGTGAGTGAGTGGTCCAGGATACCAGCAACCAGGGTATTTTCATGATGTTCCATCTTGGGCAGCATGTTCCTGAGAAGTGTTTGAACATAGGAACCAATGTGGGTCATCCCCAGATCTTCATAGATAGAGAGATTGTTGGCAATTCTTCTATCTAGTTGAGCAATGGACCGGAGGGTAACATTTTGGAAGGTCTGAAGATCTTTCCATCTCGATTTACAAATGGAAGCCCAAGCAGGCATACCGTGAAGTAAAATGGCACGAATCACTACCTTGTATAACAAGAGTTTGTTGTCCACTCTCAGAGCGCTGTTTCGCCCCAGAAGCGCGATGAGACTAAACTTCGCTTTCTTAGCCTTGTTAAGGGAATATTGGACATGGTCGTTCCATTTGAGCTTGGAATCAATCACAACTCCGAGGTACTTATAATTTTTAACCCACTCAAGCTTCCTACCATGTAGGATGAGGGGCCTTGGAGGGTTTTTGCGTTTGCGTGTGATGAACATGGCTTTACACTTGTTAACATTTAGCTGTAAGCGCCACTTAGAGAACCAGCTCTCACACTGGTGTAGAGCTTTTTGCAGACGGCTGATGACGTGGACTGGATTACGTGCCCAGGTCACGATGGACCCGTCGTCAGCAAACAAGTAGAGATTGCACTTTGTAAACTTAGGAAAGTCGTGGATGAAGAAATTGAACAAGGCAGGCCCCAAGACAGAGCCTTGGGGAACACCAGCATTAACATCAGAAGGGTCAGACAAGGAGTCACCAACCTTTACACGGAAAGTCCTGTTTCTCAGAAAGGAGCGAACCAAGGCAATCAGGTCATCAGGGAAGCCACAGGTAATCATTTTATAAATGAGTCCATCATGCCAGACTTGATCAAAGGCCTTTTGAACGTCAAGAAAGATGATACCACCAAACATAGAAAGATTGAGAGGACCGTTCAAATCAGCAACAAGCCTCCATACCTGGAGCTGACATGAGTGAGCTGGGCGGAAGCCGAATTGTTCTTCGCGGATAAGGTTGTTTGCCTCGCAGAAGTCGTTGAACCTCTTGAGAATAGTTCGCTCAAAGACCTTGGAGAGCACTGGCAGTAAGCTAATGGGCCTGTAGCTGATGGGAAGAGCAGGATCAAGTCCCGGCTTGGGAATAGTGAGGATAATTGAGTCCTTCCAGGCGCTAGGGAAGTGACCGTTAAGCCAGCAGTCATTCATGATCCTGGTGATAATGTAAACAACATTAAGAGGCAAATTCTTCAGAGCACTGTTGGTGATGGTGTCGATGCCAGCTGCTTTTTTGTTTTTCAGGTGCTTAATGGTGTCCAAAATCTCAGAGGTGCCAATGATACTAGGGTGAGTAAGAGCGCGTTGAGAGAAGCCAAACTTGTCACATACTTCTTTGACTTCACCAGTAATATTATGCAGACAGTCCTCCTTGGGCGTATTGAATTGACTTATCAATGAGTCAGCGATGAGTTGAGCCTTGTCCTGGTCACTGCTAACAAAAACGCCGCTTTCTGTAAGCAGAGGAGGTAGTTCAATGGCCCTGTTGCTTTTAAGGGCCCTGACAGTATTCCAAAGAGAATTGTCTTGGACGGAGAGACTCTTTATCTTGTCATTCCACCTTTGATTCCGTAAGTCCTGGATCTGCTCGCTGGTCTTCCGCGATAGCCTGTTGTATTTCGTCTTGAAATGCGGGAGCCTGGTACGTTGCCACAGTCTTCTGTAAGCATTTTTTTCCTGAATAATCTGCCTGATGCGGGGAGGAAGCTCAAGATGGTCTGGCCGCTTGTAATCAACTGGAGAAGCACTAGCATCAGAAGCCATGAGAATGGTGCGAGTGACATTTTTGACATTTTCGTCGATGTCATTGCTGCTGTCTGGATCCTGATATGGAATGCTACTATCTTTTAGAAGTTCCCTAAACAATTTCCAGTCCTGCTTGTATCGAAGATTTACCCTCAGATCGATATTTATATCCTCGAAATTTAAAGCAACAGGGAGGTGGTCAGATGATAAGGCATTTACTGTGTATATGTTGTATGGTTTGAAAAACCCCTTGAGGACAGCTATGTCAAGCACATCACTGACAGGTGAGTGATCACAGTAGTATGTATCTTCAAGGGGACCAACGATGGAAGTGTCAATCTGGTCTAACATGTATCTATAAAGTACTGAGCCGCTCTGATTTGTACATCTAGAATTCCAGTGAGGGTGCTTCGCATTTAAATCACCTGCCATAACAACTGGAATGGGTCCGGACAAAAGCTCATTTAGGTCGCCGGGATCGAGTTTGTGCCCTGGAGGGTTATATACGGAAGTAAACTTGACCTCACCAACGTCAGCATCTTTAAGGATAATGGATACTGCTTCCATTTTCGCTAAGTCTGGAGTGACGATTTTAGTATGATCAATGCCTTTTCTGATAACAATAGCTGCCCCTCCAGAGCCTGGATCAGTAGCTTTTTTAGGGATCCTATCTTTTCTGTATATATAATAACCTGGCAGGGTGAAAGATCCGCTTTGCTTGAGGTGAGTCTCGCACAAAAAGGCTACGTCGATATTCCAACTTATGAGGAAATCACCGAACTCATGACACTTGCGAGAGATCCCCCTTGCAATAAAGTAGAAGAATTACAGAGTCACCTATATAGTAAAAGACAGTTAGTTACAATCCAATTACAGAAATAAATGCAAGTTTAGAGTACATAAATTGAAACTATAGGTAGACGATGATCAACCAATCAGGAGTCGTACTTGTCCATGATACGTTTATTCTTTCCATAGGTCAGTTTGGGAATATGTAAAAGTTTTGCCAAGTCTCTCAATTGTGTCACGTCCATGGGGCCCAAGTCGCTGTTTAGTAAATTAGCAGGTTCTTCACTGGTGATGGCATACGATTCCAGGAAATTCAACAGTTTCGGGTCACTTGTGCTGTAGATAATTTCAAAGTCTTCAGGATTATAGTCATGTTGGCAATCTAGGATATGGTCAGCGAATCCCGATACTGCAAAATTTCCTTTCCTGATACATGCCAAATGTTCACCAACTCTTGTCTTGATTGCCCTCCGTGATTGCCCGTAGTAAACCTCATTACATTTGGCACATGGTAATTTGTACACTCCTTGTCTATTTTCCTGCGGAATTATATCCTTTGGGTTCTTTATCTGTTTTTTAGTTGTGTTGGAACTCCTATAGACTATAGTAAGGCCAAATTCTCTTGCGATCCTCCTCATGCCCTTATTTAGTTGTTGAATGTAGGGCAAGGCTAACACTCTTCCTGGGATGTTTCCTTTCTGTAGTGTGGTGATGTTTTCCAGGTTGATCTTGTGTTTTACT